>JADPUM010000405.1:0-58988 GCA_016618105.1 Dendrobium huoshanense | reverse complement strand
TCGAACTCTCATTGCTAAACATGGGGAAGGTATTTAGGATGGATCTGGTAAGAAGAACTCATCTAATGCCTGAAAGATTATGATAGAAATTGGAAAGTACCTTAAAAATATTTTCAAATGGAAGGTGGGTAAAGGCAACAAAATTAATGTTCTTAGTGACATTTGGCTATTAGACAAGAGTCTTAATACTTGGCCAACCTTTATTGATTACATAGCATTGGAAGACATGAAGGTACAGGACCTTATTTTTGAAGAAGGAAGGTGGGATGAAATGAAGATGAGTACATTTTGTCAAGAAGATTTGGCTCAGCTAATTAAACAGGTTCCTATTGATAGAGATGGGGACATGGAAAAGTTGGAGACAGTGAGCAAGGTCTCGGGCCGTTCTATATCAGTTTTGGCATATGAGTTTGTCATGAATAGCAGATACAAGGAAGAAGATGGTGGCTTCTATTTTTGGCTAAGAAAGCTTTAGCTCAATATTAAGGTGGAGTTATTTTGGTGGTGGTTAAGTAAATTTGCTATTCCTACTAATCACTTTCTCAAATTTAGAAGGTTTGCTACTATTGATTCTTGTGCTAGAGGTTACCTTGAGGTTGAGAATTATGAACATGTTATGGTCAAGTGCAATTATTTGATTGAGATTATTTCTAAGATCAGAGAATGGGGCTTTAATTTTTTTATGTTTCAGTCTCTGATGATTGTTTAGAGGAATTGAAGAGAAGATCTTCCCGAAATCTTAGTTTGATGAGATTGTAGTGCACAACAGTTTTTTTGAATTGGAAGAATTGTAACTTGGTTAAACTTGGGAAGACTGCTATGTCAACTGCTTTGGTGGCGGTGAATGCTATTTCTCTAGCTACTTCTAATATTTATCCATTTCTAGATAGCTGGGGTTCTAACCTCCCTTGGGAGTCTATGATATCTTGGCACCCTACATTGCTAGATTGGATCAAGGTTAATGTGGATGTGTCTTTACTCTCTACTAAGCGTACTGGTATTGGAGGTATTTTAGAGATTGCAAAGGTAGATTTCTTCTTGCATTTGGGAAGAACACATTACATTGGGATATAGCTCAACATGAATTAGAGGTGATCTTTGCAATAAGGGAATTCATACAAATGCGGATGCTTGAAACCAAGGGTGTTATCATTGAAAGTGATAACATCAATGTAATTACATATATACAGTATTCTTTGAAGAAGATGGATTGGCATTTGAAGAATTATTTGAGTAAGGAGATTTTCTTCCACAATGACTTTAATAAAATCATTCTTCATTATGTTAATAGCAGTTGTAATCGGATAGCTGATTTTTGTGATATATTGGCATTAGAGGGTAGTTTTATGTTTGATAGTTCTTCTTTTGGTAGCATCCCGTCCTCCTTGTTGGATTTAATCAAGGAGGAATGCTACCCTTTTATCAATTGACTTAGTCTTCTTTTCCATTTTAATGCAAAATTGCAATTTAAAAAAAAAGTATATACACGCTATATACAAGGATTATACATATTATGTATAAGTTTGTACACACTATGTATAAGCATTATAAAGACTATGTATAAGTTTTATATACACTATGTATAAGTTTTACATGCAATATACAAGTATTATACACATCATATAAAAATTTATACACAATATGTACACGCATTTTAAACAGTATAAATAAGAATTAAGCACACTATATATAAGTTTATACACGCTATATATAAGCATTATACACACTAAGTATATGGTAGGTATAAGTATTATACACACTATGTATAAGTTTATTCATGCCATGTATAAGCATTATATATGAATTATACAAGTTTATACATGCTTTGTATAAGCATTCTACATACTATGTACAAATTTGTACATGATATGTACAAGTGTTAAATACATCATGTATAAGTTTATACATACAATGTATAAGTTTATACAAAGTATATATAAGTTTATACATGCTATGTACAAGCATTATACACTCTATGTATATGCTTGTAATACAATATATAAGTATTATAAAAACTATGTCCAAGTTTGTACATGCTATGTACAAGCATTCTACACATTATGTATAAGTTTATACAAATATTATAGATGCTTGTACAAGCATTATACACACTTTATACAAGTTTATACAAGTATTATACACACTATACACAAGTTTATACATTATATATACATGCATTATACACACTATTTATAAGCATTACTCACACTATGTACAAGTTTATTCAAATATTATACACACGCTATGTACAAGCTTTATATAAATAATGTACAAGTTTATACACGCTATATATAAGGATTGTATAAACTATGTACATGCTTATACAAATATTGTACATGTAATGTACAAGTTTATACATGTTATGCATAAGTATTATACACATTATATATAAATTTATATATATTATGTACAATTATTATACACACTATATACACGCTATATATTAGCATTGCACACACTATATACATGAATTATATACATTATATATAAGTTTATAGAAGCATTCTACACTATGTTCAATGTTATATACAAGTATTATACACACTATGTACATATTTATACACGCTATGTACAAGTATTATACACACTATTTATAAGTATTATACACTCTGAATAAGTTTATATACACTATGTATAAGTTTATACAAGCTATATATAAGCATTTTAAATGTAATATAGAAGCATTATACATGTTATATAAAAGTATTATACACACTACTTATAAGTTTATACAAGCATTATACATACTACGTAGAAGTTTATTCCCACTATCTATAAATAATATACACACTATACATACATTTATACATGCTATGTACAAGCATTATACATATTATGTATAAGTTTTTACACACTACATATAAGCATTATAAATACTATGTACAAGTTTTATAAATAATATGTACAAGTTTTACAAGCAATATACAAGTATTATACATATTATGTACATGTTTATACACGATATGAACAAGCATTTTACACACTATAAATAAGAATTATACACAATATGTATAAGTTAATACACGCTATATGTAAGTATTATATATATTATGTATATGGTATGTATAAGTATTATACACACTATATACAAGTTTATACATTCTATGTACAAGTTATAGTTTATATACGCTCTATACAAGCATTTTACACATAATATATAAGTTTGTACATGCTATGTACAAGTATTATACACACTATGTATAAGTTTATACATGAAATATACATATTTATACACACTATATACAAGTTTATTCATGCTATGTATAAGCATTATACACGCTATGTATATATTTGTAAACACTATATATAAGTATTATAAAAACTATATATAAGTTTGTACATGATATATACAAGCATTATGCACACTATGTACAAGTTTATATAAGTATTATAGATGCTAAGTACAAGCATTATACACACTATATATAAGTTTATACAAGCATTATAAATACTATGTACAAGCATTATACATAATATATACAAGTTTATACAAGTATTATAAATACTATGTACAAGTTTATACAAGTATTATAGATACTATGTACAAGCATTATACACACCAACTATAAGTTTATGCATGCTATATATATAATTTTTACACACTATGTGCAAGTTTATACATGTTATGTATAAGGCTGATACATATTATGTATAAGTTTATAAATTCTATATACATAATTTTTACACACTATGTGCAAGTTTATACATGCTATGCACAAGCATTATACTTGCTATGTACAAGTATTATACACACTATGTACAAGTTTATATAAACATTGTTCATATTATGAACAAGTTTATATATGTTATGTATAAGCATTATACATATTATGTATAAGTTTATACACGTTATGTATAAATATTATACACACTATGTACATGCTATATATGAGCATTGCACGCACTATATACATGAATTATATATATTATATATAAGTTTATACAAGCATTCTACACTATGTTCAATGCTATATTCAAGTATTATACACACTATTAACATATTTATACAGATGATGTACAAGCATTATACATACTATTAATAAGCATTATACATTCTGAATAAATTTATATATATTATATACAAGCTATATATAAGAATTGTATATGCTATATACAAGCACTATACACGCTATATCAAAGTATTATATGCACTACGTATAAATTTAAATAAGTATTATGTATACTATGTAAATGTTTATACACACTATTTATAAATAATATACACAAATTGTATAAGTTTATTCATGCTATGTAAAAATATTATACATATTAAGTATAAGTTTATACATAATATGTATAAGCATTATAAATACTATGTACAAGTTTTATACACATTATATACAAGTTTTATATACAATATACAGGTATTATACAAACTATGTATAAGTTTATACATGATATGTACAAGCATTTTACACACTATAAAAAAGAATTATAAACATTATGTATAAGTTTATACTCGATATATATAAGCATTATACACACTATGTGTACGATATGTATAAGTATTATACACACTATATACAAGTTCATACGTGCTATATACAACCATTATACATGAATTATATAAGATTATACATTCTATGTATAAACATTTTGCACAAAATGTATAAATTTTTGTATGCTATGTACAAGTATTATACACACTATATACAAATTTATACATGCAATGTACAAGTTTATATACACTATATACAAGTTTTTACATGTTATGTATAAGCATTATACATACTATGTATATATTTGTAAACACTATATATAAGCATTATAAAAACTTTGTACAAGTTTATACATGTCATGTGCAAGTTTATACACGCTATGCACAAGCATTATACTTGATATGTACAAATATTATACACATTATGTACAAGTTTATATAAACATTGTTCATGTTATGAACAAGTTTATATATGTTATGTATAAGCATTATACATATTATGTATAAGTTTATACACGTTATGTATAAGTGTTATACACACTATGTACATGCTATATATGAGCATTGCACGTACTATATACATGAATTATATATATTATATATAAGTTTATACAAGCATTCTACACTATGTTCAATGCTATATTCAAATATTATACACACTATTTACATATTTATATACACGATGTACAAGCATTATACATACTATTCATAAGCATTTTACATTCTGAATAAATTTATATACACTATGTATAAGCTATATATAAGAATTGTACATGCTATATACAAGCACTATACACGCTATATCAAAGTATTATACACACTATATATAAGTTTAAATAAGTATTATGTATACTATGTAAATGTTTATACACGCTATTTATAAATAATATACACAAATTTTATAAGTTTATTCATGTTATATAAAAATATTATACATATTAAGTATAAGTTTGTACACAATATGTATAAGCATTATAAATATTATGTACAAGCTTTATACACACTATGTACAAGTTTTATATACAATATACAAGTATTATACAAACTATGTATAAGTTTATACATGATATGTATAAGCATTTTACACACTATAAAAAAGAATTATACATATTATGTATAAGTTTATACACGTTATATATAAGTATTATATACACTATGTGTACGATATGTATAAGTATTATACACACTATATACAAGTTCATACGTGATATATACAAGTATTATACTTGAATTATACAAGATTATACATGCTATGTACAAATATTTTACACAATATGTATAAATTTTTATAAGCTATGTACAAGTATCATACACACTATATACAAATTTATACATGCAATGTACAAGTTTTTATACATAATGTATAAACATAAATATAATATATATAATGCTTGTACATAGTGTGTATAAACTTTTACATATTGTATATATATTTTTATAAATAGCGTATATAAACTTATACATAGTTTTTATAATGCATATAAATAGTATTTTAAAACTTATGCATAGTGTGTATAATTCTTATACATAGCATGTTAAACTTTTATATATTGTATAAACTTATACATTGTGTGTATAAACTTATATATAGTGTGTATAATACTTGTACATAACATGTACAAACTTGTACATAGTGTATAAAATGATATTACATACCATTTATAAATTTGTATAATTAATATATAATGTTTGTACATAGCATGTATAAACTTGTACATAGTGTATATAATACTTATACATACCATGTACAAAGTGTGTACAATGCTTATATATAAGGTGTATAAACTTATATATAGTGTGTATAATTCTTATTTATAGTATGTAAAATGCTTGTACATATCATGTATAAACTTATACATAGTGTGTATAATACTTATATATTACAAATAAAACTTATACATAGTGTGTATAAAACCTATACATAGTGTTTAAAATTTTTACACATAATGTATAAACTTAAAAATAATATATATAATTCTTATACATAACGTGTATAAACTTATACATAATGTGTATAATGCTTATACATAGCATATATAAAACTTGTACATAACATGTATAATATTTATATAAACTTGTACATATTATGTATAATACTTATACATAGCATGCATAATGCTTGTACATAGCGTGTATAAACCTACGCATAATGTGCAAAAATTATGTATATAGCATTTATAAACTTATATATAGTATGTATTAATCTTATACATAGCATATATAAACTTGCACATAGTGTGTAAAAATTATGTATATAGCGTATATAAACTTATACATGGTATGTATAATCCCTATAGATTGCGTGTATAAACTTGTACATAATGTTCAAAAACTTATTCATAGTTTGTATAATCCTTATACATACTGTGTATAAACTTGTCCAGTTTGTACATGCTATAAGTATTATACACTTATGTACAAGTTTATGCACGCAATGTACAAGTTTATACACACTATATACAAGTTTACACATGTTATGTACAAGCATTACACACACTATGTGTATGTTTGTTAATACTATATAAGTATTATACACACTATATACAAGTTTATACATTCTATATAAGTATTATAAATACTACGTACAAGCATTATACACACTATGTATAAATATATAGAAGTATTATACACACTATATACAAGTTTATACATTCTATATACAATCAGTATACACATTATTTACAAGCATTATACACACTTTATACAAGTTTATTCAAACATTATACACATGCTATGTATAAGCATTATACAGACTATGTACAAGTCTATACACACTATGTATGGATTATATAAACTATGAATATATTTATACACATTATGTATAAGTTTATACACTCTATGTATATAGATTATACACACCATGTATAAGTTTATACATATTGTATACATAATTTTTACATAATATATGCAAGTTTATACAAGCTATGTATAAGGCTTATACAAACTATATATAAGTTTATAAATGTTATATACATAATTTTTACACACTATGTGCAAGTTTATACATGATATATACAAGCATTATACATGTTATGCTCAAGTATTATACACACTATGTACAAGTATATATAAATATTATAAATATTATGTACAAGTTTAAACATACAATATACAAGCATTCTACACTAAAGTATAATATATTATATAAAAAGTATATGTATTATATATAAGTTTATACAAGCATTCTACTCTATATTCATTACTATATACAAATATTATACATACTATGCACATATCTATACACATGTACAAGCAATTTACACGCTATTCATAAGTATTATATACTCTAAAAAAGTTTATATACACTATGTATAACTTTATACAAGCAATATATATATATTATACATGCTATATGCAAGCATAAACGTTATATAAAAGTATTATACATATTATATATAAGTTTTTATAAGTATTCTGCATAGTATATAAAAATTTATACACGCTATATATAAATAATATACATACCATGTACAAGTTTATACATGCTATATATAAGCATTATACATATTATGTATACATTTGTATATACTATATATTTGTATTATAAATATTATGTATAAGTTTTATACATACTATGTTTAAGTTTTACATGCAATATACAAGTATTAAACATACCATGTATAAGTTTGTACACGATATATACAAACATTTTACACACTATAAATACGATTTATACACACTATATATAAATTTATACATTCTATATATAAGCATTATACACACTATGTATATGGTATGTATAACTGTTATACACACTATATACAAGTTTATACATGCCATATACAAGCACTATACATAAATTATATAAGTTTATACACATTATGTTTATGCATTTTATACACAATGTATAAGTTTGTATATGCTAAGTACAAGTATTATACACACTATGTATAAGTTTATACATAAAATGTACATGTTTATTCACACTATATATAACTTTATACATGCTATGCATAAGTATTATACACGCTATGTATATATTTGTAAACACTATATATAAGCATTATAAAAACTATGTACAAGTTTGTATATGTTATGTACAAGCATTATACTCATTATATACAAATTTATACAAGTATTATAGATTCTATGTACAAGAATTATACACACCATATACAAGTTTATACAAGCATTATAAATACTATGTACAAGAATTATACACACTATTTACAAGCATTATACACATTATGTTCATGTTTATTCAAACATTGTACACATGTAATTTATAAACATTATACATACTATGTATAAGTTTATACAAGCTACGTATAAGGATTTTACAAAATATGAAGAAGTTTATGCATATTATGTATAAGTTTATACACGCTATGTATATGGATTATACACACCATGTATAAATAACTTTGTACACGCTATATACATATTTTTTACACACTATATGCAAGTTTATACATGCTATGTATAAGGCTTATACATACTATGTATAAGTTTATTAAACACTATATGCACAATTTTTACATACTATGTGCAAGTTTATACATGCTATGTATAAGCATTATACATGTTATGTACAAGTATTATACACAGTATATATAAGTTTATACAAATATTTTGCATGTTATGTACAAGTTTATAAATTCTATGTATTAGCATTATATACATTAGGTATAAGTTTATACACATTATGTACAAGCATTTTACACACTATGTATATATTATGTACAAGCATTGCACACACTCTATACATAAATTATACGCATTATATATAAGGTTATACAAGCATTCCACACTATGTTTAATGTTATATACAAGTATTATACAAACTAAGTACATATTTATATACACTACGTATAAGTATTATACAAACTATTCATATATATTATACACTCTAAATAAGATTATATACACTATTTACACGTTTATATAAACTATATATAAGTATTATACATGCTAAATACAAGCATTATACCCGCTATATAAAAGTATTATACATACTACGTATAAGTTTATACAAGCATTATGCATACTATGTAGAAGTTTATACACGCTATCTATAAATAATATACACAAATTGTATATTTTTATACACGCTATGTAAAAGCATTATACATATTAAGTATAAATTCGTACACACTATGTACAAGTATTATAAATAATATGTACAAGTTTTATACACACTATATACTAGTTTATACACGATATATATAAGCATTTTATACACTATAAATGAGAATTATACACACAACATATAAGTTTATAAATGCTACATATAAGCATTATATACACTATGTACATGGTATGAATAAGTATTATACACACTATGTACAAGTTTATACATGCTATGTACAAGCATTATACATGAATTATATGTTTATATATGCTTTGTACAAGCAATTTACACACTATGTACTAGTTTGTACATGCTATGTACAAGTATTATACACACTTTGTACAAATTTATACACGCAATATACAAGTTTATACACACTATATTCAAGTTTATATATGCTATGTACAAGCATTATACATAGTATGTATATGTTTGTAAAAACTATACATAAGCATTATGTGCAAACATTATACACACTATGTACTAGTTTATATAAGTATTATAGATGCAATGTACAAGCATTATATACACTATGTATAAGTTTATATAAGTATTATACACATTATATATATGTTTATTTAAACATTATACACAAGCTATGTACAATCATTATACAGACTATATGCAAGTTTATACATGCTATGTCTAAGGATTATGTAAACTATAAACAAGTTTAAGCACATTATGTACAAGTTTATACACGCTATTTATAAGGATTTTACACACCATGTATAAGTTTATACATGCTATATATATAATTTTTATACATTATGTGCAAGTTTATACATGATATGTATAAATTTTATACAAACTATGTGTAAGTTTATAAATGTTATATACATAATTTTTACACATTATGTACAAGTTTATGCACGCTATGTACAAGCATTATACATGTTATGTATAAGTATTATACATTCTATATACAAGTTTACACAAATATTGAACATGTTATGTAAAAGTTTATACATTTTATGTATAAGTATTATAAAAATTATGTATAAATTTATACATGTTATGTACAAATATTATACACATTAGATACACACTATATATGAGCATTGCACACACTGCATACATTAATTATACACATTTTATATAAGTTTACACAAGCATTCTACACCACGTTCTATGCTATATATAAGTATTATACACATTATGTACATATTTATATATGTTATATACAAGTATTATACACACTATTCATAAGTATTATACACTCTGAATAAGTTTATATACACTATGTACAAGTTTGTACAAGCTATATATAAGTATTGTATATGCTATATGCAAGTATTATACATGCTATATAAAAATATTATACACACTACGTACAAGTTTATGCAAGTATTATACATACTATGTAGAAGTTTATACACGCTATCTATAAATAATATACACACTATGTATAAGTTTATACATGCTATGTACAAGTATTATATATATTATGTATAAGTTTATACACACTATGTATAAGCATTATAAATACTGTATAAGTTTTATACATAATATGTATATATTTTACATGTAATATATAAGTATTATACATATTATATATAAGTTTATATACAATATGTATAAGCATTTTAAACATATAAATAAGATTTATACACACTATGTATAAGTTTATACATGCTATATGTAAGAACTATACACACTATGTACATGGTATGTGTAAGTATTTTACACACAATATACAAGTTTATGTATATTATGTACAAGCATTATATATGAATTATTCAAGTTTATACACGTTATATACAAGCATTTTACCCAATATGTACAAGTTTATACATGCTATGTATAAATATTATACACATTATATACAAGTTTATAAATGTAATGTATGAGTTTATACACACTATATACAAGTTTATACATGCTATGTACAAGCATTATACACACTATATATATATTTATAAATACTATATATAAGCATTATAAAAACTATGTATAAGTTTGTACGTGCTATGTACAAGCATTATACACACTATGTTTAAGTTTTTACAAGTATTATAAATGATATGTACAAGTATTATACGCACTATATACAAGTTTTTAAAAGCATTATACGTACTATATAAAATTTTATTCAAATATTATACACACGCTATGTACAAGCATTATACAGACTATGTACAAGTTTATACACGCTATGTATATGAATTATATAAATTATGAACAAGTTTATGCACATTATGTACAAGTTTATACACGCTATGTATAAAGATTACTCACATATTGTATAAGTTTATACACTCTACATAGATAATTTTTACACACTATATGCAATTTTATACATGCATTGTATAAGACTTATATATACTATGTATATATTTATAAACGCTATATACATAGTTTTTACACACCATGTGCAAGTTTATATATGTTATGTACAAGCATTATACATACTATGTATAAGTATTATACATACTATATACAAGTTTATATAAATATATATATGTTATATACAAGTTTATACATGCTATATATAAGCGTTATACATATTATGTATAAGTTTATTCACGTTATGTACAAGCATTATACACATTATATACACGCTATATACGAGCATTGCACACAATGTATACATGAATTATAAATATTATACATAAGTTTACACAAGCATTTTATACTACGTTCAATGCTATATATAAGTATTATATACACTATGTACATATTTAAATATGTTATGTTCAAGCATTATACACACTATTCATAAGTATTATACACTCTTAATAAGTTTAAATACACTATGTAAAAGTTTATACAAGCTATATATAAGCATTATACATGTTATATAAAAGTATTATACAAGCTATATAAAAATATTATACATAATTGTACAAGTTTATACACACTTTCTTTAAATAATATACACACTCTGTATAAGTTTTTCATGCAATATACAAGTATTATACATACTATATGCAAGTTTATACATGACATGTATAAGTAATGTACACACTATGTATAAGTTTATACATGTTATCTATAAGCATTATACATGAATTATATAAGTTTATACATGTTATGTACAAGTATTTTGTATATTATGTACAAGTATAAGTTTATACACATAATATATAAGTTTTTACATGATATGTATAAGTATTATACACACTATGTATATATTTGTAAACATTATATATAAGCAATATATAATATATATTTAAGTTTGTACATGCTATGAATAAGCATTATACATACTATGTACAAGTTTATATAAGTATTATAGATGCTTTGTATAAGAATTATACACACTATATACAAGTTAGTACAAGCATTATATATACTATGTACAAGTTTATATATTATATGTATAAGTATTATACTTACTATTTACAAGCATTATATACACTATGTATAAGTTTATTCAAATACTATACACACACTATGTCCAAGCATTTTATAGAGTATGTCTAAGTTTAAACACGCTATGTACAAGGGTTATACAAACTATGAATAAGTTTATGCACATTATGTACAGGTTTATACATACTATATATAAGGATTATACATACCATGTTTAAGTTTACATGCTATATATAATTTTTACACACTATGTGCAAGTTTATACATGCTATGTATAAGGCCTATACATATATGTATAAGTTTATAAACATTATATACATAATTTTTACACACTATGTGCAAGTTTATACATACTTTGTACAAGCATTATACATGCTATGTATAAGTATTATACACAATATGTATAAGTTTATACAAATATTGTACATGTTATGTACAAGTTTATATATACTATATATAAGCATTATACATATTATTTATAAGTTTATAAATGTTATGTACAAACATTATACACACTATGTACATACTATATATGAGCATTGCACATGCTGTATACATGAATTTTACACATTATATATAAGTTTATACAAGTATTCTACACTACATTCAATGCTATATATAAGTATTATACACACTGTGTATATAATTATACACACAATGTACAAGCTTTACACAAATTATTCATAAGTATTATACACTCTAAATAAGTTTATATATACTATGTACAAGTTTATACAAGCTATATATAAGCATTATACATGCTATATACAAGCAATATACATGATATATAAAAGTGTTATACATACTACGTATAAGTTTATACAAGCATTAGGCATACTATGTAGAAGATTATACACGCTATCTCTAAATAATATACACACAATGTACATGTTTATACACGCTACGTACAAGCATTATACATATTATATATAAGTTTATACACATAATATATAAGTATTATAAATAATATGTACAAGTTTTAAACACACTATGTATAAGTTTTACATAAAATATTCAAGTATTATACATATTATGTATAAATTTATACACATTTTACATACTATAAATAAGAATTAATCACACTATGTATAAGTTTATACAAGCTACATATAAGCATTATAAATACTATGTATATTATATGAATAAGTATTATACACACTATATAGAAGTTTATACATGTTATTGACAAGTATTATACATGAATTATACAAGTTTATTCAGGCTATGTACAAGCATTTTACACACTATGTATAAGTTTATACATGCTATATACAAGTATTATACTCACTATGTACAAGTTTATACATGTAATGTACATATTTATACACACTATATACAAGTTTATACATACTATGCACAAGCATTATATACACTATGTATATGTTTGTAAGTACTATATATAAGCATTATAAAAACTATGTACAAGTTTGTACATGCTATGTACAAGAATTATACACATCATATACAAGTTTATAGAAGTATTATAGATGCTATGTACAGGCATTTACACACAATTTACAAATTTATACAAGAATTATACACACTATTTACAAGTTTATATATTCTATGTACGAGCATTATACACACTATTTACAAGCATTATACATACTATATACAAATTTATTCAAATATTATGCATACGTTATAAACAAGCATTATAAATATTGTGTATAAGTTTATAAATGCTTTGTATAAGGATTATACAAACTATGAAAAAAGTTTTTTTTACATTATCTAAAACTTTATACATGCTATGTATAAGTTTTATACACACCAAGTATAAGTTTATACATGATATATACATAATTTTTACACACTATATGCAAGTTTATACATGCTATATATAAAGCTTATGTATACTATGTATAAGTTTATAAACGCTACATACATAATTTTTACACACTATGTACAAGTTTATACATATTATGTACAAGCATTATATATGTTATATATAATTATTACATACACTATGTACAAGTTTATACAAATATTGTACATATTATGTACAAGTTAATACATGATATGTATAAGCATTATACATATTATATATAAGTTTATAAGTGTTATGTACAAGCATTATACACAATATGTACACGCTATATATGAGCATTGTACACACTTCATGTATGAATTATATACATTATATACAAGTTTATACAAACATTATACACTATGTTCAATGCCATATACAAGTATTTTACACACTATGTACATATTTATACACGCTATATACAAGCATTATATAAACAATTTATAAGTATTATACACTCTGAATAAGTTTATATACACTATGTATAAGTTTATACAAGTTATATATAAGCATTTTACATGCTATATACAAATATTATACATGCTATATAAAAGTATTATACACACTACGCATAAGTTTACACAAACATTATGCATACTATGTAGAAGTTTATGCACGCTATCTATAAATAATATACACACTATACAAATTTATACACGCTATGTATAAATATTATATAAATTATGTATAAGTTTGTACACACTATGTATAAGAATTATAAATAGTATGTAAAAGTTTTCTACACACTATGTACAAGTTTATACATGATATGTACAAGCATTTTACACACTATAAATAAGAATTATACACACCATGTATGTGAGACTTCGTTCCTTTGCTGTAGCTGTTGGAAAAGTGATTTTTCCCCAGGATCGGCCAGGACGAAGTTGAGATCGTCCAGACCGATCAGTGCATTGAAAACAGCTGATTTCTGGAGTGTTCTGGAATGATTTCTGGACAGGATCGTCCAGGATGATATTGAGATCGTCAGGGACGATCGGCACTGTTCACATAATACCATCCTGATCATCGCCCTGGGAATGGTCCAGGACGATCAGAAATTGGTCTAATCGTCCCGGGACGATCGGGTGATCGGCCAGGCCGATCTGAGTATGATATAAGGAAATGAGCTCGTTTTGAGGAGAGAGAAAAATCATTTTATAAAACAGATATTTTGAGGAGAGAGAAGGAGCGGAAAAGCAAAGGAAGAAGTCCGATTTTGGAGCCCGAGGAGCGATTTTCGTCGTTCGTTGCTGTTGAATAGTTTGTTTGTCTCGCTGTAAGGACTTCGAACCTTACTTCTGTTTTTGAAGATATTGTGTTTTGACCGAGTTGTGATTTGTTTTGTGTTTTCGTAGTCGACTTTCGACATGATTTTGATTTGACACAACTTTCACCGCACAACTTCTAGTATGTTATAGATATGATTATTGTACACGATTTGACTGTATTCTACGAAGATTTTACCGGTCGGAATTGATTCTATGCGATTTTAATTGAATAGGAAATTATCAGGACTTGATTTGATTTGGAATCTATAGACTGATAGTCTTGCATTGATGCCGTGGTTATTCTGTTGTAATTTGGTGAAATTCAGAATTATGTCTTTTTGCAGGATTTTCGTGTAAATTCGATAGACTACCGTTACTCTGCCCGATTTTTGTATGATTTCTGATTTTCTCGGAATTGATAGATTGAATGGATCTGCCTAGGACTATTGATATGATCGTTCTTGATTTCTTTAATATTGCTTATTGCATCGATTATTGCATTGATTGATTGATTGATCCTGAAAGACAAGTGGAAACCTAGTTGAACGTTGGTTATAGAAACCAACGTGTATTGAACGAACTACAACAGCACTATTGATATAGATTGACCACTACAACAGCATTATTGAACGAACTACAACAGCACTATTGATATTGATTGACCACTACAGCAGCACTATTGATATTGAACGATTGATAACTACAACAGCATCATGACTAGTGTTTGGGCTTGTCGAGTAAGACCATTGTATGAGATTGCATGTATATGATATAGCATCGTATAGATTTCCTGGTTTGTATTGATTTATTGATTTCGGATCGATTTATTGATATTGATTGGATTTATTTATCGAATTGATTTACTATTGTACGGATTCTATTGATTTCATCGATTGACTACTGAACATTGATATGGACATCGATAGATATAGAGATTGCATTGATAGCATTGATATGGACATCGATAGATATAGAGATTGCATTGATAGCATTGATATGGACGTTGTATAGATTCATTGTACTACTGCCTATAGATTTTATAGATTCACTGTTGCTACTGTTCTACACCGTATGGACTATTTTATAGATTCATTGTCTCGTATCGCTTTTCTCGATTGACTTCATTGATTAGATTGTACTGATTTGACCGTATCGTTTTGATTGACGAATATTGATTGATTGAATTGATTTATCGATCTGCCTGCCGCTGCATTGATTGATTTTATTGACTCATTGATCATGTTCGACTAATTGATTTGACTTGATTTGATTAACCTGCATATTGTTTTCAGTGTCGTGCTTTGATTTCAGTTGTAGGCTTTGGTGACCTGCTGGGCTTTGTAAGCTCATTATATGTGGTTAATGATTTCAGGTGCAGGGCCTCCAGCTTGAAGATCTTTCTGCCGAGTTCTCTAGCTTTTCTTTTGTAGCCTTGTTAGGCTTTCTTTTGTAGCCTGTATGGCTAGTGTAGTATTTTCTTTTGACTGTACTTTGACTCTTGTATTATTTGTGTATTATAGTATCCGCTGCTGTTTCTTTTCTGTAATGTAATTATCTCTTGCTCTGGATATATATTGGTATGGATTGATATGAACAACAGATGAGGAAACCGATAGAAAGAAAAAAAAAGAAAAAAAAAATAGATGAATCCTTTTGCTACACAGATCTCGGGGCTTTACAATTGGTATCAGAGCAAGTGTAGTGAAAAGGATTTGATTATATCCAGAGTTGATGATTGCATTATTTGATTTGTTTTGTTTTACGTATTTGATTTCCGCGATTTTGATTCGAACGATTTGTATTGATCAGGCCAATGGATCCGAAAGGAAAGAAAGTTGAGTCTGCTACTGATCTCCCACTCACATCTGCAAATATGAATAAGTTTGCTAACATGGTCGCTCAGATGGTAAGTGACAAATTAGCAAAACGCTCTGGCCTTAGCAAGAAAAGTGGGGAAAGTAGCAGAGCAAGATTTAATGTTTGTAAATATTGTGGGAAAAGACATTCGGGACAATGTTATCTGAGAACTGGGCAATGTTTCCGATGTGGTGGATATGGACATAGAGTGACGGGATGCCCAAGTTTTGAAAGGCAAGGACCTGTTCCGATGGTTCCGACTGCTCCGACTGTCCCGACTGATCTGATTGGAAATGAGCAAGAAATGGAGGAGGATGCACTAGGAATGCCTGCAAATGTGACTGGTACGAGTTTTGTTTATCGTCTGTTTCGTTGTGATTTGCGCGATTTATGGAATGATTGGATTAGCTATATTTTGTTTTGTTTTGCTTTTGTTTTGCTCTGTACCGTTAGGGAAATGTCGGGACGACATTTTTCTAAGATGGGGAGATTGTGAGACTTCGTTCCTTTGCTGTAGCTGCTGGAAAAGTGATTTTTCCCCAGGATCGGCCAGGACGAAGTTGAGATCATCCAGGCCGATCAGTGCATTGAAAACAGCTGATTTCTGGAGTGTTCTGGAATGATTTCTGGACAGGATCGTCCAGGACGATATTGAGATCGTCCGGGACGATCGGCACTGTTCACATAATACCGTCCTGATCATCGCCCTGGGAATGGTCCAGGACGATCAGAAATTGGTCTGATCGTCCCGGGACGATCGGGCGATCGGCCAGGCCGATCTGAGTATGATATAAGGAAATGAGCTCGTTTTGAGGAGAGAGAAAAATCATTTTATAAAACAGATATTTTGAGGAGAGAGAAGGAGCGGAAAAGCAAAGGAAGAAGTCCGATTTTGGAGCCCGAGGAGCAATTTTCGTCGTTCGTTGCTGTTGAATAGTTTGTTTGTCTCGCTGTAAGGACTCCGAACCTTACTTCTGTTTTCGAAGATATTGTGTTTTGACCGAGTTGTGATCTGTTTTGTGTTTTCGTAGTCGACTTTTCGACATGATTTTGATTTGACACAACTTTCACCGCACAACTTCTAGTATGTTATAGATATGATTATTGTACACGATTTGACTGTATTCTACGAAGATTTTACCGGTCGGAATTGATTCTACGCGATTTTAATTGAATAGGAAATTATCAGGACTTGATTTGATTTGGAATCTATAGACTGATAGTCTTGCATTGATGCCGTGGTTATTCTATTGTAATTTGGTGAAATTCAGAATTATGTCTTTTTGCAGGATTTTCGTGTAAATTCGATAGACTACCGTTACTCTGCCCGATTTTCGTATGATTTCTGATTTTCTCGGAATTGATAGATTGAATGGATCTGCCTAGGACTATTGATATGATCGTTCTCGATTTCTTTAATATTGCTTATTGCATCGATTATTGCATTGATTGATTGATTGATCCTGAAAGACAAGTGGAAACCTAGTTGAACGTTGGTTATAGAAACCAACGTGTATTGAACGAACTACAACAGCACTATTGATATAGATTGACCACTACAACAGCATTATTGAACGAACTACAACAGCACTATTGATATTGATTGACCACTACAGCAGCACTATTGATATTGAACGATTGATAACTACAACAGCATCATGACTAGTGTTTGGGCTTGTCGAGTAAGACCATTGTATGAGATTGCATGTATATGATATAGCATCGTATAGATTTCCTGGTTTGTATTGATTTATTGATTTCGGATCGATTTATTGATATTGATTGGATTTATTTATCGAATTGATTTACTATTGTACGGATTCTATTGATTTCATCGATTGACTACTGAACATTGATATGGACATCGATAGATATAGAGATTGCATTGATAGCATTGATATGGACATCGATAGATATAGAGATTGCATTGATAGCATTGATATGGATGTTGTATAGATTCATTGTACTACTGCCTATAGATTTTATAGATTCATTGTTGCTACTGTTCTACACCGTATGGACTGTTTTATAGATTCATTATCTCGTATCGCTTTTCTCGATTGACTTCATTGATTAGATTGTACTGATTTGACCGTATCGTTTTGATTGACGAATATTGATTGATTGAATTGATTTATCGATCTGCCTGCCGCTGCATTGATTGATTTTATTGACTCATTGATCATGTTCGACTAATTGATTTGACTTGATTTGATTAACCTGCATATTGTTTTCAGTGTCGTGCTTTGATTTCAGTTGTAGGCTTTGGTGACCTGCTGGGCTTTGTAAGCTCATTATATGTGGTTAATGATTTCAGGTGCAGGGCCTCCAGCTTGAAGATCTTTCTGCCGAGTTCTCTAGCTTTTCTTTTGTAGCCTTGTTAGGCTTTCTTTTGTAGCCTGTATGGCTAGTGTAGTATTTTCTTTTGACTGTACTTTGACTCTTGTATTATTTGTGTATTATAGTATCCGCTGCTGTTTCTTTTCTGTAATGTAATTATCTCTTGCTCTGGATATATATTGGTATGGATTGATATAAACAACAGATGAGGAAACCGATAGAAAGAAAAAAAAAAGAAAAAAAAATAGATGAATCCTTTCGCTACACAGATCTCGGGGCTTTACAATGTATAAGTTTAGACACGCTATATATAAGCATTATGCACACTATATACATTGTATGTATAAGTATTATACAAATTATGTACAAGTTTATGCATACTACGTATAAACATTATACATGAATTGTAAAAGCATTTTACACACTATGTATAAGTTTGTATATGATATGTAAGAGTATTATACAGGCTATGTACAAGCATTATACACATTTTGTATAAGTTTATACAAGCATTATAAATACTATAGACAAGTTTATACATTCTATGTACATGCATTATACACACTATTTACAAACATTATACATACTACGTATAAATTTATTCCAATATTATACACATGCTATATACAAGCATTATACAGACTATGTACAAGTTTATACACGCTATGTATAAGGATTATATAAATTATGAATAAATTTATGTACATGATGTACAAGTTTATATACGTTATGTATAAGGATTATACACATCATGTATAAGTTTATACATGCTATATACATAATTTTTGTACACTATATACAAATTTATACACGCTATGTACAAGCATTATTCATGCTATATAAAGGTATTATACACACTATTTACAAGTTTATACAAATATTATGCATTTTATGTATAAGTTTATACATGCTATATATAAGCATTATACATATTATATATAAGTTTATAAATATTATGTACACGTATTATACACACTATACACATGCTATATTCAAGCATTACACATACTGTATACATGAATTATATATATTATATATAAGTTTATACAAGCATTCTACACTATGTTCAATGTTATTTACAAGTGTTATACACACTATGTACATATTTATATACATTATATATAAGCATTATACATATTATTCATAAATATTATACACTCTGAATAAGTTTATATACACTATGTATCAATTTATATAAGCCATATATAAGCATTGTACATGCTTTATACAAGCATTATACATGCTACATAAAAGTATTATACATACTATATATAAGTTTATACAAGTATTACGCATACCATGTAGAAATTTATACATGCTATCTATAAATAATATACACACTATGTACAAGTTTATAAATGCTTTGGATAAGCATTATACATATTATGTATATATTTATACACATTATGTATAAACATTATAAATACTATATACTTTTTTATACACACTATGTGCAAGTTTTATATGCAATATACAAGTATTATACACACTATGTATAAGTTTATACATGATACGTATTAAATTACTAGATCTCCAATAGGGGGTGAATTGCAAAATTTTGTTGCAATAATTAAAATCATAAGCAACAGTTCTAATATTTATATGTTTTTAAATTTTTAACAAGAAAACTTTAACCAATGTGAAAGTAATTAATTGAACTTAAGATGCAACAATGAAATTCATTTTCTTTCACAATTATCACCAAGAAAATATAATGAAAATATAGTGCAAGCAAAAATAAAAAAGCGATAAGAAAAAGGCACACCATAATTTTATAGTGGTTCGGTCAAATCATGACCTACGTCCACCCTTGGAATCCTCCACTCCTGGAATTTCACTACAAATTATTGTTCTCCTTTTTCCCCTCGGTAAGGCAGAGAAGCCGTCACAAGACTCAATTTCACCAACCCGGAGTGACGGAGTGGCAAGCGCTTTTCTCACCCTCCTAGCAACGACAGCATACCTTCTCATTTTTCTCCCTCTTGGAGAAGGCAGAGTACCTTCAAGTTCATGGATGTAGAAGAATCTCCCCCTCAGAGAGCCTCCCACAAGTTCTTCTTGGGCCACAGAAGGAGCAAGATGTAGTAAGAATGAAGCAACCGTGTGATCTCCTTCACACTACTTCTCCCTAACCAAGCTCACCCTCTCCTTCCTCTCTCACACCCTAAAAACTTCTCTAGAGCTCTCTCTCAAGGATTCCCTCTCTAATTACTTTCCCCTCTTTCTGTCACTCTCTAAAAACATACTTATCCCTCACCAAGCTCATCATCTCCTTCCTCTCTCAAACCTTAAAAACTTCTCTAGAGCTCTCTCTCAAGGATTCCCTCTCTAATTACTTTCCCCTCTTTCTGTCACTCCCTAAAAACATTGCTATTTTGATACTTAAAATAGGCTCCAAAATCCCTGAGATTTTCAAAGTAGCTATTTCTATCATAGAATACAATATGATATCGTACATTGTGATATGTATAACAACCTTCATCCTGGTATGAAGGTTTATGAATAGTTCAAACTAAATCTTATTGTACGAAATAACATCATACAATATGAATCTCTACTCTTTTGTTCTTACAGGATGATATTCGGGTTGATCAACTTCATACAGTACGATGAGGCCAAATCAAGGAATCATCCAGGATGATCTACAGGATGATCAAAATTAGCCTCTATTTACTCTATAGTACAAACAGGTTCGTACAGTATGATGACAAATTTGAGATTAGTCCTTAATTTATTCCACAAATTATGGGTTAATTTAAATAAGTATTCAAATAAAATCATATAGTACGAAGTGCTTCATACCATATGAATGGCTAATAACCTTACTTAAATTAATCTGGAGGGTAGGGTTTTCAATTAGTAAAACATTATATAGTTCTTACAGTACGATCTGTTCAGAGAAAATAATTTTATAATATCAGATCGTATAATACGATATAAAGTCATATAGTATAATCAATAAAGAAAAATCTTCATTTTGTTTCATTTAAAAACCCTCTCCCCCTGTGTGTGTGCATGGTTGCTCAGACTTACATGCATTTTGTGGCCAGAATCAAGAAAGCAAAATTAAAACAAATAGAAAATTATATTATTTCAGACTCACACTCCTACACTACCCAGTCTTGAGTCTTCCAATTATCCTGAGTAATTTGTGATCCTCTTGAAATGTTAGTATTCACAGACAATAAAAGAAATCAAAGGATATTCAATGAATAAATATTTAGACGATATTATTTATCATCATAAAAAGCTAAAACCAGGGGTCATGGATTGCAACAATCTCCCCCTTTTTGATGATGTCAAATAATATTTGTTAAAGGCAAGTTTGAATGGCATTTTTTATTTTTTTTTTATTTTTTGTTTTTTTGTTTTTTTTAAAGAAAACAAAATATGAAAAAAAAAATTTAAATAGACAAGAAAAGAAATGAAATGCATTTTATTGAAACACAAGGAAACATAAGCATAAGCAAACTATAACAAATACTTCTCCCTCTTTTGACAACACCAAAAAGAGGAGTGAACAACACTAAAAAAAGGTACAACATAGATATACTTCAACAAGGAGGATCCTTATCACTTGGAGGTAGAGATTGGTAAGGCCGGAAATATTAAAGGATTGTGTCAAAATGGTTATCAATCAAAGTGAAGCTTTCCCCAAACCACTGCAGGCTTGTACACACTATTTAGTTATATATAATGTATATAATTCATGTATACAATATGTTTAACGCTCGTATACAGCGTGTACATAGTGCGTATAATGCTTGTACATAATGTGTATAAACTTATGCACAATGTGTATAATTCTTATATATAACATGTATAAACTTGTACATAACATGTATAATATTTGTATAAACTTATGTAAAGTGTGTATAATACTTTTACATAACATGTATAATGTTTGTATATAAAGTGTATAAACTTGCACATAGTATGTAAAAATTATGTATATAATATTTTTAAACTTATACCTAGTACGTACAAGACTTTTACATAGCATGTATAAAATTACACATAGTGTGTAAAAATTATGTATATAGCGTGTATTAACTTATACATGGTTTGTATATTCCTTACACATAATGTGTATAAACTTGTACATAATGTGCATAAAATTATTCATAATTTATATAATTCTTATATATAGTGTGTATAAACTTATACATAATATGTATAATGCTTGTACATAGCGTGTGAATAATGTTTGAATAAATTTGTACATAGTGTATAAAATTCTTATAAATAGTGTGTATAATGCTTATATAAAGAATGTATAAACTTGTACATAGTGTGTATAATACTTGTATAAACTTATACATAATATGTATAATGCTTGTACATAGCATCTATAATACTTGTATAAACTTGTAAGTAGTGTGTATAATGCTTGTACAAAGCATATATAAACTTGTACATAGTTTTTATAATGCTTATATATAATATATACAAATATATATACAGTGTGTATAATATATGCACATAGCATGTATAAATTTTTATATAGTGTGTATAAACTTGTACATTGCGTGTATAAACTTATACATAGTGTGTAAAATACTTGTACATAGCATGTACAAACTTATATATAGTGTGTAAAATGCTTATACATAGCATGTATAAACTTGCATAATTTATGTATAATGCTTGTACATAGCATGTATAAACTTGTACATAGGATTTATAATGCTTATATATAGTGTATATAAACTTATTTATAGTTACTAAAAGGATTGTGTATATCATTTATAAACTTGTACATAATATGTATAATACATGTATATTGCATGTAAAACTTATACAAAGTATGTATAGAACTTGTACATCATGTTTATAATGCTCATACATAGTATGTACAAATTTATACATAATATGTATAATGCTTGTACATAGAGTGTATAAACTTATACATAATATTTATATTATTTATAGATAGCGTGTATAAACTTTTATATAGTATGTATAATGCTTGTATAAACTCATATGTAGTATATATAACACTTTTATATAGCATGTATAACGCTTTTATGTAGCATGTATAATGCTTATATATAGTTTGTATAAATTTGTTTGTAGTGTATATAAACTTATTCAGAGTGTACAATACTTATGAATAGTAAGTATAATACTTGTACATAGCGTGTATAAATATATACATGGTGTGTATAATACTTATATATAGCATTGAACGTATTGTAGAATGCTTGTATAAAATTATATATAATGTGTATATATCATGTATATAATGTGTGCAATGCTCGTACATAGTGTGTAAATAGTGTGTATAATACTTATAAATAATGTTTATAAACTTATACATAATGTGTATAATGCTTATACATATGTATAAACTTGTACATAACTTATACAATATTTATATAAACTTATATATAATATGTAAAATGCTTTTACACAATATGTACAAACTTGTACATAATTTTTATATTGCTTATATATAGTGTTTACAAACATATACATAGTGGTTATAATGTACATATATAGCATGTATAAACTTGTATATAGTGTGTATAAATTTATATATTGTGTGTATAAACTTGTATATAATGTGTATAAACTTGTATATAATGTGTATAATTCCTGTACATAGCATGTACAAATTTATACATAGTGTATAAAATACTTGTACATAGCATGTATAAACTTGTATAATTCATGAATAATGCTTGCACATAGTATATATAAACTTATACATAGTGTGTATAAATACTTATACATATCATATATATAGTGTTTTTAATGCTTATATATAGCATGTATAAACTTATATATAGCGTGTATAATTCTTATTTATGGTGTATAAAATGCTTGTACATATATTTTTTAAATATGTAAATAGTGTGTATAATACTTGTATATTACATGTAAAACTTGTATATAGTGTGTATAAAACTTATACATAGTATTTATAATACTTATACATAGTGCGTACAAACTTATACATAATATGTATAAAGCTTGTACATAGCCTGTATAAACTTGTACATAGTGTGTTTATTATTTATAGATAACGTGTATAAACTTCTGCATAGTATGTATAATACTTGTATAAATATATACGTAGTGTAAATAGTACTTTTATATAGCATATATAATACTTGTGTATAACATGCATAATGCTTATATATAGTTTGTAGAAACTTATATATAGTATATATAAACTTATTCAGAGTGTATAAAACTTATGAATAGTATGTATAATTCTTGTAGATAGTGTGTCTAAATATATATATAGTGTGTATAATACTTGTATATAGCATTGAACGTAGTGTAGAATGCTTTTATAAACTTATATATAATGTGTATAAATCATGTATATAGTATGTGCAACATTAGTACATAGCGTATACATAGTGTATATAATACTTGTACATAACGTGTATAAACTTATGCATAATGTGTATAATGCTTATACATCGCATGCATAAACTTGTACATAACATGTATAATATGTTTATAAACTTGTATAAAGTGTGTATAATACTTATATATAGTATGTATAATATTTATACATAGCGTGTATAAACTTATACATAGTATAAAATTTATGTATACAACATTTTTAAACTTATACATAGTATGTATAAGCCTTATACATAGCATGTATAAAATTGCACATAATATGTAAAAATTTTATATATCTCATGTATTAACTTATACATGGTGTATAATCCTTATACATAACGTGTATAAAGTTGTACATAATGTGCATAAATATATTCATAGTTTGTATAATCCTTATACATAGTATGTATAAACTTATACATAGTCTATATAATGCTTGTACATAGTGTGTATAATCCTTATATAAACTTGTACATAGTGTGTATAATAAACTTATACATAGCATCTATAATACTTGCATAAACTTATACATAGAGTGAATAATACTTGTACATAGTATTTACAAACTTGTACACAGTTTCTATAATGCTTATATATAGTATTTACAAACATATACATAGTGTGTATAATACTTATATATAGTATTTAAAAATATGTATATAGTGTGTATAAACTTGTATATTGCGTGTATAAACTTATACATAATATGAATAATACTTATATATAGCATGTACAAACTTGTACATAGTATGTAAAATATTTGTACATAGCATATAAAAACTTGTATAATTCATGTATAATGCTAGTACATGCATGTATAAACTTATACATAGTGTGAATAATACTTATACATAACATATACATAGTGTGTATAATGTTTATATATAGTATATATAAACTTATACATAGTGTGTAAAATTCTTATTTATAGTGTGTAAAATGCTTGTACAAATTGTGTATAAACTTGTACATAAAGTGTATAATACGTGTATATTGCATGTAAAAATTATAAATAATGTGTTTAAAATTTGTTCATAGTGTTTATAATGCTTCTACATAGTGTGTACAAACTAATACATAATATTTATAATGCTTATACATAGTATATATAAACTTATTCAGAGGGTATAATACTTATGAATAGTGTGTATAATGCTTGTACATAGCATGTATAAATTTATACATGGTGTGTATAATACTTGTATATACCATTCAATATAGTATAAAAGGCTTATGTAGACTTTAATGTATTTAATTCATATATATAGTATGTGCAATTCTCGTATATAGTGTGTACATAGAGTGTATAATGCTTGTATATAATATGTATAAAATTATATATAATATGTATAATGCTTATGCATATCATGCATAAACTTATACATAATATGTACAATATTTATATAAACTTATACATAATGTATATAACACTTCTATATAGAATGTATAATGCTTATATATAGCATCTATAAACTTATACATAGTGTGTAAAAATTATATATATAGTATTTATAAACTTATACATAACATGTATAAGTCTTATACATAGTATTTATAAACTTGCATATATTGTGAAAAAATTATATATATAATGTGAAAAAACATATACGTTGTGTCTATAATTCTTATACATAGCATTTATAAACCTGTTCATAAGGTGCTTAAACTTGTTCATAGCTTTTATAATGCTTATAAATAGTGTGTATAAACTTGTACATCGTCTGTATAATGCTTGTACATAATGTGTGTATTATGTTTGAATAAACTTATATATAGTGCGCATAATCCTTATAAATAGTATGTATAAAGCCTGTACATAGAATGTATAAACTTATATATAGTATGTATATGCTTGTATAAATTTATACATAGTGTGTATAATATTTGTGCATAGCATCTATAAAACTTGTATAAACTTATATATAGTGTGTATAATACTTGTACATAGCTTGTACATAATTTTTATAATGCTTATATGAAGTATTTTCAAACATATACATAGAGTGTATAATACTTATACATGGCACGTATAAAATTATATATAGTGTGTATAAACTTATATATTGTGTATAAGTTTGTACATAGTTTGTATAATACTTATACATAGCATGTAAAAACTTGTACATATTGTGTAAAATTCTTGTACATAGAATATATATACATGTATAATTCATGTATAATGCTTGTACATAGCATGTATAAATTTATACATAGTATGTCTAATACTTATACATACCATGTACATAGTGTGTATAATGCTTATATATAGCAAGTATAAACTAATAAATAATGTGTATAATTCTTATTTATAGTGTGTAAAATGCTTGTATATATAGTGTATAAACTTGTACATAGTGTGTATAATACCTGTATATTATATGTAAAACTTCTACATTGTGTGTATAAAACTTGTATATACTGTTTATAGTGCTTATACATAGTGTGTACAAACTTATACATAATATGTATAATGCTTGTACATAGCGTATATAAATTTTTATATAGTATATATATTATTTATAGTTAGCATGTACAAACTTATACATAGTGTGTAAAAATTATGTATACATCATTTATAAACTTATCCATAGTATGTATAAGCCTATACATAGCATAAACATATTCATAGTTTTTATAATCCTTATATATAACATTTAATAACTTATACATAATGAGCATAAATTTGTTTATAGTTTATATAATTCTTATATATAGCGTGTATAAACTTATACATAGTATGTATAATTCTTATACATAGCATGTGTATAATATTTGAATAAATTTATACATAGTATATAAAATGCTTATAAAAAGTGTGTATAATATATGTACATATAATTTATAAACTTGTAAATAGTACGTATAATACTTATATAAACTTGTATATATTATGTATAATACTTCTACCTAGCATCTATAATACTTGTATAAATTTATACATAGTGTATGTAATGCTTGTACATAGTATGTACAAACTTGTACATTATTTTTATAATGTTTTTATATATTGTTTACAAATATATATATATATATATAGTGTGTATCATATTTGTATATAGGATGTATAAACTTATATATAGTGTATATAAACTTATACACTTGTACATAGTATGAATAATACTTATACATAGCATATATAAACTTGTATATAGTGTGTAAATTGATTGTACACTCTTGTAAATAATGTATAATACTTATGAATAATATGTATAATACTTGTACATAGTATGTATAAATATATACATAGGTTGTATAATACTTATATATAGTATTGAATGTAGTGTAGAATGATTATATAAACTTATACATAATATGTATAATTCATCTATACAGTGTGAGCAATGCTCATATATAGCATATACATAGTGTAAATAATGCTTGTAGATGACGTGTATAAACTTAAACATAATGTGTAAAAAGCTTATACATAGCATGTATAAACTTGTACAAAATATATAAAATGTTTGTATAAACCTGTACATAGTGTGTATAATACTTTTGTATAGCATGTATAATGTTTGTACATAGCGTGTATAAACTTGCACATAGTGTGTAAAAATTATGTATATAACGTTTATAAACTTATACATAATATGTATAAGCCTTATACATAGCATGTATAAACTTATAAATAGTGTGTAAAAATTATGTATATAGCATGTATAAACTTATACATGATGTGTATAATCCTTATACAAAGCATGGATAAACTTGTACATAATGTGCATAAACTTATTCATAGTTTGTATAATCCTTATACATAGCGTGTATAAATTTGTACATAATATGTATAATACTTGTACATAGTATGTGTATAATATTTGAATAAACTTTTATATAGTGTATATAATGCTTATATAAAATTGTACATAATGTGTATAATGCTTGTACATATAATCTATAATACTTATATAAATTTATACATAATATGTATAATGCTTGCACTTGGCATGTATAAACTTGTACATATTTTTTATAATGCTTATATATAGTATTTATAAAAATATACATAGTGTGTATAATGCATAAATATAGAATGTATAAACTTGTATATTGTGTGTATAAATTTGTACATTGTATGTATAAATTTGTATATAGTGTATATAATACTTATACATAGCATGTAAAACCTTATACATATTGTACAAAATGCTTGTACATAGCATGTATAATCTTGTATAATTCATGTATAATGCTTGTACATAGCATGTATGAACTTGTACATAGTGTGTATAATACTTATACATACCATATACATAGTGTGTATAATGCTTATATATAGCGTGTATAAACTTATACATAGTGTGTATAATTCTTTTTTATAGTGTGTAAAATACTTGTACATGTAATGTATAAACTTATACATAGTGTGTATAATACTTATATATTGCATGTAAAACTTGTACATAGTATGTATAAAACTTGTACATAGTGTTTATAAAGCTTATACATATTGTGTACAAACTTATATTTAATATGTATAATGTTTTTACATACCATGTATATACTTGTACAATTTGTGTATATTATTTATAAATAGAGTGTATAAACTTTTATATTGTATACATAATGCCTGTTTAAACTTATATGTTGTGTGTATAATACTTTGATATAATGTGTATAGTACTTGTATATAGCATGCACAATTCTTATATATAGCTTGTACAAACTTATACATAATGTATATAAATTTATTAAGAGTGTATAATGCTTATGAATAGTGTGTATAATACTTGTACATCGTGTGTATAAATATGTATAAGTGTGTATATTACTTGTATATAGCATTAAACGTAGTGTAAAATGCTTGTATAAACTTATATATAATATATATAATTTATGTATATAGTGTGTACAATGCTCATATATAGCGTGTACATAGTGTGTATAATACTTGTACATAATATGTATAAACTTATACATAATATGTATAATGCTTATGCATAATATGTATAAACTTAATCATAATATGTACAATATTTATAAAAACTTTTACATTGTGTGTATAATACTTGTACATAGCATGTATAATACTTGTACATAACATGTATAAACTTGCACATAGTGTGTAAAAATTATGTATATAGAATTTTTAAACTTATGCATAGTATGTATCAGTCTTATACATAACATGTATAAACTTGCACATAGTGTATAAAAATTATGCATATAACATGTATAAACTTATAGATGATGTATATAATACTTGTACATAGCATCTATAATACTTGTATAAACTTATACATAGTATTTATAATGTTTGTATAAACTTATATATAGTATGTATAATGCTTGTATATAGTATTTATAATGCTTATATAAACTTGTATATAGTGTGCATAATGCTTGTACATAGTATCTATAATACTTGTATAAACTTGTACATAGTGTGTATAATATTTGTACATGATATGTACAAACTTGTACATAGTTTTTATAATACTTATATATAATTTATACAAATATATACATAGCGTGTATAATGCTTATACATAGCATGAATAAACTTGTATATAATGTGTATAAATATGTATATTTCGTGTATAAACTTATACATATTGTGTATAATACTTGTACATAGCATGTACAAACTTATATATTGTGTGTAAAATGATTGTACATAGCGTATATAAACTTGTATAATTCATGTATAATGTTGTACATAGCATGTATAAACTTGTACATATTGTGTATAATACTTATACATAGGTGTATAGATATGTACATAGTGAGTGTAGATATATACATAGCATGTACAAACATGTAAAGTTTTTATAATGCTTATATAAAGTGTTTACAAACATATACATATTGTGTACAATGTATGTACATAGCATGTTTAAACTTATATATAGTGTGTATAAACTTGGACATTGCGTGTATAAATTTGTATATAGTGTGTATAATACTTATACATAGCATGTATAAATTTGTTTATACTTTGTAAAATGCTTGTACATAGTGTATATAAGCTTGTGTAATTCATGTATAATACTTGTACATAGCATGTATAAACTTATACATAGTGTGTATAATACTTATACATATCATGTATATTATGTGTATAATGCTTATATATAGCATGTACAAACTTATACATAGTATGTATAATTCTTATTTATAGGGTGTAAAATGCTTGTACATATCATTTATAAACTTATACATAGTGTGTATAAAACTTATACATAATATTTATAATGATATTACATAGTGTGTATAAACTTATATATAATATGTATAATACTTGTACATCGCGTGTATAAACTTATATATAGTGTGTATATTATTTATAGATAGTAAGTATAAACTTCTATATAGTATACATAATGCTTGTATAAACTTATACGTAATGTATGTAATATTTTTATATAGCATGTATAATGCTTGTATATAGCATGTACAATGCATATATATATAGCTTATATAAACTTATATATAGTGTATATAAATCTATTCATAGTGTATTATACTTATGAATAGTGTGTATAATGCTTGTACATAGCATGTATAAATATTTATGTAGTGTATATAATACTTATATATAGTATTAAATGTAGTGTAGAATACTTATATAAATTTATATATAATGTGTATAATTCATGTATAGAGTGTGTGCAATACTCATATATAATATGTATATACTGTGTATAATGCATGTACATAACGTGTATAAACTTATACATAATATGTATAATGCTTATGCGTAGCATCTATAAACTTGCATATAGTGTATAAAAATAATGTATATAACGTGTATAAACTTATATGTGATATGTATAATCCTTATACATAGTATGTATAAACTTATACATAATGTGCATAAACTTGTTCATGGTTTGTATAATCCTTATACATAGTGTGTATAAACTTCTACATAGTATGTGTAATGCTTGTACATAATGTGTGTATGATGTTTGAATAAACTTGTACATAATGTGTATAATTCTTATAAATAGTATGTATAATGATTGTACATATAATATATAAACTTGTATATAGTGTGTATAATTCTTGTATAAACTTATACATAGTGTGTATAATTCTTATATATAGCGTGTATAAATATGTAGATAGTTTGTATAAACTTATATATAGAATTAAACGTAATGTAGAATAATTTTATAAACTTATATATAATATGTATAATTCATATAAAAAGTGTGTGCAATGCTTGTATATAGTGTGTACATAGTGTGTATAATGCTTGTGCATAACATGTATAAACTTATACATAACATGTATAATATTTGTAAAAACTTATATATAGTATGTATAATACTTGTATATAGCATGCATAATGCTTGTACATTTCATGCATAAATTTGCACATAGTATGTAAATATTATGTATATAACATTTATAAACTTATTCATAGTATATATAAGCCTTATACATAGCATGTATAAACTTATATATAGTGTGTAAAAATAAAATATATATGATGTATAAACTTATACATTATGTTTATAATCATTATTTATAGCATGTATAAAGTTGTTTAAAAGTTGCATAAACTTATTTATAGTTCGTATAATCCTTTTACATATCATGTATAAACTTTTACATAGTCTGTATAATGTTTATACATAGCATGTGAATGATGTTTGAATAAACTTATATATAGTGTGTATAATGCTTGTAAATAGTATGTATAATACTTATACATAAAATGTATAAACTTATACATAGTCTGTATAATATTTGTATAAACTTATACATATTGTGTATAATGCTTGTACATAGCATCTATAATACCTGCATAAACTTAAGCATAGTGTATATAATTCTTATACATAGCATGTACAAACTTGTACGTAGTTTTTATAATATTTATATATAGTGTTTACAAACATATATATAGTGTATATATTTCTTATATATAGCATGTATAAACTTTTATGTTGTGTATATAAATTTGTACTATACGTGTATAAACTTTTACATAGTATGTATAGTACTTGTACATAGTATATATAAACTTGTACATACTATGTAAAATGCTTGTATATAGTGTGTATAAACTTATATAATTTATGTATAATGCTTGTATATATCATGTATAGACTTATATATAGTATGTATAATGCTTATATATAGCTTATATAAAGTTATACATAGTGTGTATAATTCTTATTTATAGTGTGTAAAATACTTGTAGATATCATATATAAACTTATACATAATGTGTATAATACTTGTATATTGCATGTAAAACTTATATATAGTGTATATAAAACTTATACATAGTATTTATAATGCTTATACATAGTGTATACAAACATATACATAATATGTATAATGATTGTACATAGTATGTATAAATTTATACATAGTATGTATATTATTTATAAATAGTATGTATAAACTTCTACATAGTATGTATAATTTTTATATAAACTTATATGTAGACTGTATAATACTTTTATATAGCATTTATAAAACTTGTATATAACATATACAATGCTTATATATAGCTTGTATAAACTTGTAGATAGTGTATATATACTTATTCAGAGTATATAATACATATGAATAGTATGTATAATACTTGTTTATAGTATGTATAAATATGTATATAGTGTGTATAATACTTATATATAGCATTGAACATAGTGTAAAATGTTTATATAAACTTATATATAATGCGTATAATTCATGTAAACAGTATGTGCAATGTTCATATATAACATGTACATAGTGTGTATAATACTTTTACATAACATGTATAAACTTATATATAATGTGATAATGCTTATACATAGCATGTATATACTTATACATAACATGTACAATATTTATATAAACTTGTATAAAATGTATAATATTTATACATAACATATATAATACTTATACATAGTGTGTATGAACTTGCACATAATATGTAAAATTATGTATATATTATTTATAAACTTACACATAGTATGTATAAATCATAAATATAGCAAGTATAAACTTGCATACAGTGTATAAAAATTATATATATATATATATATAGTATATAAACTTGTACATGGTGTGTATAATCCTTATATACAGCGTGTATAAAATTGTACATAATGTGAATAAACTTATTCATAGTTTATGTAATCCTTATACATAGCGTGTATAAACTTGTACATAGTCTGTATAATGCTTGTACATAGTGTTATGTATAATATTTGAATAGACTTATATATAGTGTGTATAATGCTTGTAAATAGTGTGTATAATGCTTGTACATAGAATATATAAACTTATATATAGTATTTATATTACTTATATAAACTCGTACATAGTGTATATAATGCTTGTACATAGCATATATAATACTTGTACATAGTACGTATAATACTTCTACATAGCTTGTACAAACTTATACATAGTTTTTATAAAGCTTATATATACTATTTATAAACATATATATAGTGTGTATAATTCTTATATGTAGAATGTATAAACTTATATATAGTGTGTATAAACTTATACATTATGTGTATAAACTTGTTCATAGTATGTACGATACATATACATAGCATGTACAAACTTGTATATAGTGAATAAAATGTTTGTACATATCATGTATAAACTTGTATAGTTAATGTATAATGCTTGTACATAGCATGTATAAACTTGTAAGTAGTGTGCATAATACTTATATATATCATATATATAGTGTGTATAATGCTTATGTGTAGCATGTATAAACTTATACATTGTGTGTATAATTCGTAATTATAGTGTATAAAATGCTTGTACATATCGTGTAAAAACTTGAACATAGTGTGTATAATACTTGTATATTGTATGTCAAACTTGTACATAGTGTGTATAAAACTTATACATAGTATTTATATTGCTTATACATAGTGCGTACAAACTTATACATAATATATAAAAATCTTATACATAGCCTGTATAAACTTGTACATAGTACGTATAATAATTATAGATAGCGTATATAAACTTTTATATAGTATGCATAATACTTGTATAAACTTATACGTAGTGTGTATAATACTTTTATATAATATGTATAATACTTGTATATAGTATGTATAATGGTTATATATAGCTTGTATAAACTTATACATAGTATATATAAACTTATTCATAGTGTATAATTCTTATGAATGAAGTATAAAATGCTGGTACATAGCATGTATAAATATGTACATAGCATGTATAATATTTATATATAGCATTGAAAGTAGTGTAGAATACTTGTATAAACTTATATATAATGTGTATAATTCATGTATACAGTGTGTGCAATTCTCGTATATGGCATATACATTATGTTTATAATGCCTTTACATAATGTGTATAGACTTATACATAATTAGTATAATGCTTATACATAGTATATATGAACATGCATATAACATATATAATGTTTGTATAAACTTATACATAGTACATTTAATACTTGTATATATCATATATAATGCTTGTATATAGCGTGTATAAAAATTATGTATGTAGCATTAATAAACTTATACATAGTATGTATAAGTCTTATACATAGCATGTATATACTTACATATTATGTGTGAAAAATATGTATATAGCGTGTATAAACTTATATATGGTGTGTTAAATTCTTATACATCGCATGTATAAACTTATACATAATGTTCGTAATCTTATACATAGTTTGTATAATCTTTATACATAGCGTGTATAAACTAGTATATAGTCTGTATAGTATTTGTACATAGCATGTGTATAATATTTGAATAAACTTGTATATTGTGTGTATAATACTTATAAATAGTGTGTATAATGCATATACATATAATTTATAAATTTATATAAAGTGTGTATAATGCTTATATAAACTTGTAAATAGTGTGTATAATGCTTGTACATAACATCTATAATACTTATATAAACTTATACATAGTGTGTATAATGCTTGTACATAGCATATACAAACTTATAAATAGTTTTTATAATGCTTATACATAGTTTGAGAAAACTTATACATAATATGTATTATGATTATACATAATGTGTATGAACTTGTACATAGTGTGTATAATTCTTATGCATAACATGTATAATCTTATACATTATTTGTATAATACTTGTATATAGTATGTATAATATTTGTACATAGCATGTATAAACTTGTACATAGTGTGTAAAAATTATATATATATATATATATATATATATATATATATATATATATATATATATAATATATATATATATATATATATATATATATATAGTGTGTATAAATTTATAAATAGTGTGTTTATTCTTTATACATAGCATGCATAAACTTATACAGAATATGCATAAACTTGTTCATAGTTTGTATAATCCTTATACATAGCGTGTATAAATTTGTACATAGTTTATATAATGCTTGTACATAGCATGCGTATAATGTTTGAATAAACTTATTCATAATATGTATAATGCTCATAAATAGTGTGTATAATACTTGTATATAAAATGTATAAATTTGTACATATTGTGTATAATAGTTGTATAAACTTATATATAGTAGGTAAAAAGCGTGTACATGGCATCTATAATGCTTGTATAAACTTGTAAATAGTATGTATAATACTTGTATATAGCATATACAAACTAATACATACTTTTTTATAAAGCTTATATATAGTGTTTACAAACATATATATAATGTGTATAATGCTTATACATAGCATGTATAAATTTATATATAGTGTGTATAAACTTGTACATTGCGTATTTTAACTTCTACATAGTTTTTATAATACTTGTATATAGCAAGTACAAACTTTTACAGAGTGTATATAATGCTTGTATATATCGTGTATAAACTTATATAATTCATGTAGAATGCTTGTACATAGAGTGTATAATATATATATATATATATATATATATCATTTTTAAACTTAAACATAATATGTATAAGCCTTATACATAGCATGTATAAACTTGCATATAGTTTATAAAAATTATTTATATAGCATGTATAAACTTATATATGGTGTGTATAATACTTATACATACCATGTATAAACTTGTACATAATTTGCATAACTTTTTTCATAGTTTGTATAATTCTTATACATAACGTATATAAACTTATATATATTCTGTATAATACTTATATATAATGTGTGTATAATATTTCAATAAACTTGTACATAGTGTGTATAATGCTTGTAAATAGTATGTATAACTCTTGTACATATATTGTATAAACTTGTACATAGTGTGTATAATGCTTCTATAAACCTATAAATAGCTTATGTAATGCGTGTATATAACATCTATAATACTTGTATAAACTCGTATATAGTGTGTATAATGCCTGTACATAGCTTGTATAAACTTGTATATAGTTTTTATAATGCTTATCTATAACATGTATAAACTTATATATAGTGTGAATAATATATGTACATATCAAGTACAAAATTATACATAGTGTGTAAAAAGCTTATACATAGTGTGCATAAACTTATATAATTCATGTATAATACTTATACATAGTGTATATAACACATATACAAACCATGTACATAATGTTTATAATGCTTATATATAGCTTGTATAAACTTATAGATAGTGTGTATAATTTTTATTTATAGTGTATAAAATAGTTGTACATATCGTGTATAAACTTTTACATAGTTTGTATAATACTTGTATATTACATGTAAAACTTATACATAGTATGTATAAAGCTTGTACATAGTATTTATAATGCTTATATATAGTGTATACAAATTTATACATAATATGTATAATGCTTGTACATAACATATATAAACTTGCACATAGTGCGTATATTATTTATAGATATCATGTATAAACTTCTATATAGTATGCATAATGTTTGTATAAACTTATACGTAGTGTGTATAATATTTTTATATATCATGTATAATGATTATATATAGCTTGTTCAATGCTTATATATAGTTTGAATAAACTTGTACATGGTGTATATAAACTTATTCAGAGTTTATAATACTTATAAATAGTTTGTATAATTCTTGTACATAGTATTTATAAATATATATATAGTGTGTATAATACTTGTTTATAGCATTAAATGTAGTATAGAATGCTTATATAAACTTATATATAATGTGTATAATTCAAGTATACTGTGTCCATTTCTCTTATATAACATATACATAAAGTGTATAATGCTTGTACATAACTTGTATAAACTTATACATAATGTGTATAATGCTTATACATAGCATGTATAAACTTGTACATAATATATATAATATTTGTATAAACTTGCACATAATATGTATAATACTTATATATAGCATATATAATGCTTATACATACCATGTATAAACTTACACATATTATGTAAAAATTATGTATATAGCATTTATAAACTTATACATAGTATGTATAAGACTTATAAATAGCAAGTTTGAACTTACACATAGTGTGTAAAAATTATGTATACAACGTGTATAAACTTTTATATGGTGTGTATAATCTTTATACATAGCGTGTAAAAACGTATACATATTGTGCATAAACTTGTTCATAGTTTGTATAATGCCTGTACATAGCATGTGTATAATGTTTGAATAAACTTGTACATAGTGTGTATAATGCTTGTAAATAGTGTGTATATTGCTTGTACATAGAATGTATAAACTTGTACATTATGTGTATAATACATGTATAAATTTATATATAGTGTGTATAATGCTTGTACATCGCATTTACAATACTTATATAAACTTGTATAAAGTATGTATAATGATTATACATATCATGTACAAACTTGTACATAATTTTTATAATTTTAATATAGTGTTTACCAATATATACATAGTGTGTATAATCCTTATACAAAGCATGTATAAACTTGTATATATTATGCTAAAACTTATACATTATGTCTATAAACTTTTAGTAGTGTGTATAATACTTGAACATAGCATGTACAAATTTGTACATATTATTTAAAATGCTTGTACATAGCATCTATAAACTTGTATAATTCATGTATAATGCTTATATAAAGTATGTATAAACTTAAATAGTGTATATAATATATATACATATCATGTACAAAATGTGTATAATATTTATATATAGCGTGTATAAACTTATACACAGTGTGAATAATTCTTATTTATGCTATGTAAAATGCTTGTACATATCGTGTATAAACTTGTAAATAGTGTGTATAGTACTTGTATATTGTATGTAAAACTTATACATAGTGTGTATAAAACTTATACATTGTATTTATAATGCTTATATATAGTGTATAAAAAATTTTACATAATATGTATAATTCTTGTATATAGCGTGTATAAACTTGGACATAGTGTATATATTATTTATTGATAGCATGTATAAACTTCTACATATTATGCATAATATTTATATAAAATTATATGCAGTGTGTATAATACTGTTATATAACATGTATAATACTTGTATATAGCATGTATAATGCTTATATATAGCTTGTATAAACTTGTACATAGTGTAAATAAACTTATTCAGAGTATATACTACTTATGAATAATGTGTGTAATGCTTGTACATTGCGTGTATAATTATATACAAAGTGTGTATAAAACATGTATATAGCATTGAATGTATTGTAAGGTGCTTGTATATATATATAATGTGTATAGTTTATGTATATAGTATGTGTAATGCTCGTATATAGCGTGTATATAGTGTGTATAATATTTGTACATAACGTGTATAAACTTATTCATAAAATATATAATTATTATACATAACCTGTATAAACTTGTATATATAATATATAATATTTGTATAAACTTATACATAATGTGTATAATACTTATACATAACATGTATAATGCTTGTACATAGCGTGTATAAACTAGCACATAGTGTGTAAAAATAAAGTATAGAGCATTTATAAACTTATATATAGTATGTGTAAGCCTTATACATAGCATGTATAAACTTGCATATAGTATGTAAAAATGTTGCATATAGCGTGTATAAATTTATACATGGTGTGTTTAATCCTTATACATAGTGTGTATAAATTTGTATATAATGTGCATAAACATGTTCATAGTTTCTATAATCCTTATACATTGCATGTAAAAATTTGTACATAGTCGGTATAATACTTATACATATCATGTGTATAATGTTTGAACAAACTTATACATAGTATGTATAATGCTTGTAAATAGAGTGTATAATGCTTATACATAGAATTTATAAACTTGTACATAGTGTGTATAATGCTTGTATAAACTTGTATAATGCTTGTACATAGAATTTATAAATTTGTACATAATGTGTATAATATTTATACATAATATGTATAATGCTTGTACATAGCATGTATAAACTTGCACATTATCAATAAAAATTATGTATATAACATTTATAAACTTATACATAATATGTATAAGCCTTATAAATAGTATATAAAAACTTGCACATAGTGTGTAAAAATTATGTATATAATGTGTATAAACTTATACATTGTATTTATAAACTTATATATAGCATGTATAAACTTGTACATTATGTACATAAACTTGTTCATAATTTGTATAATCCTTATACATAGCATATATAAATTTTTACATAGTATGTATAATGCTTGTATATATTGCATGTATAATATTTGAATAAATTTGTATATAGTGTGTGTAATCCTTGTAAATAGTGTGTATAATGCTTATACATATAATTTATAAACTTATACATAATGTGTATAATGCTTATACATAGCATGTATAATATTTGTATTAACTTATATATAGTGTGTATAATACTTATACATAGCATAAAAAAACTTATATATAGTATTTTTAATTCTTATATATAGTGTTTATAAATAGATACAAAGTGTGTATAATGCTTGTACATAGCTTGTATAAAATTGTATATCGTGCGTATAAACTTATACATTGTGTAAATAAACATGTACATACTGTGAATAATACTTGTACATAGTATGTACAAACTCTTACATAGTGTGCAAAATGCTTGTACATATCATGTATAAATTTTTATAATTCATGTATAATGTTTGTACATAATATGTATAATGCTTATATAAACTCATACATAGTGTGTATAATACTTGTACATAGCATCTATAATACTTATATAAACTTGTATATAGTGTGTATAATATTGTACATAGCATATACAAACTTGTACATAGTTTTTATAATACTTATATAGAGTGTTTACAAACATATTCATAGTGTATATAATGATTATACATAGCATGTATAAACTTGTATATAGTGTCTATAGACTTAGGCATTGCTTGTATAAACTTGTATATATTGTGTATTATACTTATACGCAGCATATACAAACTTGTTCATACTGTGTAAAATGCTTCTAGATAGCATACATAAACTGGTATAATTCATGTATAATGATTGTACATAGAATTTATAAACTTTTATATAGTGTGTATAATACTTATACATACCAAGTATATAGTGTGTATAATACTTATATATTATGTGTATAAACTTTTATATAATATGTATAATTCTTATTTATAATGCTTAAAATGCTTGTACATATCATGTATAAACTTATATATATTGTGCATAATACTTGTATATTGCATATAAAACTTGTACATATTGTGTATAAAATTTGTACATAGTATTTATAATACTTATACATTGTGTGTACAAACATATACATAATATGTATAATGCATGTATATAGAATGTATAAACTTGTACATAATGTCTATATTATTTATAAATAGTGTGTATAAATATTTTACATAGTATTCATAATACTTGTATAAACTTATGCGTAGTTTATATAATACTTTTATATAGCGTGTATAATGCTTGTATATAGCATGTATAATGCTTAAATATAGCTTATATAAACTTGTACGTAGTATATATAAACTTATTCAGAGTGTATATTACTTATGATTAGTGTGTATAGTGCTTATACATAGTGTGTATAAATATATACATAGCATATATAATACTTATATATAGCATTAAAAATAGTGTATAATGCTTGTATAAACTTATATATAATGTGAATAATTCATGTATACATAGTATACAATGCTCATTATAACGTGTATAAACTTGCACAAAATGTGTATAATGCATGTACATAATGTGTTTAAACTTATATATAATGTGTATAATGATTATACATAGCATGTATAAACTTGCACATAAATTGTACAATGTTTGTATAAACTTATATATAGTGTATTTAATAATTGTACATATCATGTATAATGCTTGTACAAAACATGTATAAACTTGCTCATAGTGTATAAAATATATGTATATAACATTTATAAACTTATACATAGTATGTATAAGCCTTATACATAGCATGTAGAAACTTACACATAGTGTGTAAAAATTATGTATATAGCATGTATAAATTTATACATGGTGTGTATAATCCTTTTACATTGTGTATATAAACTTGTTCATAGTTTATATAATCCTTATACATAACGTGTATAAACTTGTAGAAAGTCTGTATAAAACTTTTACATAGCATGTGTATAATGTTTGAATAAACTTGTATATAGTGTGTATAATGCTTATACATAAAATTTATAAACTTGTACATAGTGTGTATAATGCTTGTATAAACTTGTACATAGTATGTATAATACTTATACATAGCATCTATATTACTTGTATAAACTTGTACATAATGTGTATAATGCAAGTATATAGCATGAACAAACATATAAATAGTTTTTATAATGCTTATGTATAGTGTTTATAAATATATACATAGTGTTTATATTGCTTGTATATAGCTTGTATAAACTTGTATATAGTGTGTATAAATTTATACATTACGTGTATGAACTTATATATAGTATGTATAATAGCTAAACATAGCATGTACAAATTTATACATAGTGTATAAAATGCTTGTATATATTGGGTATAAACTTATATAATTCATGTATAATGCTTGTACGTAGCATGTATAAACTTGTACATAGTGTGTATAATACATATACATACCATGTACATAGTGAGTATAATGTTTATATATATCTACTGAAGTTACTCCAATCTTTTCATGTATATGCTTATAGGGTATATAATTCTTATTTATAATGTATAAAATGCTTGTACATATCGTATATAAACTTATATATAGTGTGTATAATTTATGTATATTGCATGTTAAACTTGTACATAGTCTGTATAAAACTTGTACATCATGTTTATTATGCATATACATAATGTGTACAAACTTATACATAATATTTATAATACTTGTACATAGTATTTGTAAACCTGTATATAGTGTATATATAATTTATAGATATCGTGTATAAAATTCTACATAGTATGTATAATGCTTGTATAAACTTATATGTAGTGTGTATAATACTTTTATATAGCGTGTATAATACTTGTATATAACATGTATAATACTTATATAAATCTTGTATAAACTTATACGTAGTGTATATAAACTTATTCAGATTGTATAATACTTATGAATAGTGTGTATAATGCTTATATCTAGTTATATATATATATATATATATATATATATATATATATATATATATATAAAGTGTATAATACTTATATATAACATTGAGCGTAGTGTAGAACGCTTGTATAAACATCTAGCGTGTGCAATGCTCGTATATAGAATGTACATAGTGTGTATAAATCTTATACATAGCATGTATAAACTTGGACATATTATATAAAAGTTATATATATAACGTGTATAAACTTATACATTGTGTGAATAATCCATTTATATAGTGTGTATAAACTTGTACATAATGTGCATAAACTTGTTCATAATTTATATAATCCTTATACATAGTATGTATAAACTTATATACAGTCTGTGTAATACTCGTACATAGCATGTGTATAATGTTTGAATAAATTTATACATAGTGTGCAAAATGCTTATTAAAAATGTCTATAAAGCTTGTACATATAATGTATAAACTTATACAAAATGTGTATAATGCTTGTATAAAATTATATATAGTGTGTAGAATATTTGTACCTAAAATTTATAATTCTTATATAAACTTGTACATAGTTTATATAACGATTATACATAACAACTATAAACTTGCACGTTATTTTTATAATGCTTATATTTAGTATTTACAAACATATACATAGTTTGTATAATACTTTTACATAGCATTTATAAACTTTTGTATAGTGTGTATAAATTTATACGTTACACGTATAAACTTATACATAGCATGTACAAACTTATACATAGTATATAAAATACTTGTACAAAGCGTGTATAAACTTATAGAATTCATGTATAATGCTTATACATAGCATTTACAAGCTTGTACAAAGTGTGTATAATACTTATATATATCAAGTATATAGTGTGTATAATGCTTATATATTGTGTGTATAAACTTATACATAGTGTGTAACATTCTTATTTATAGTGTGTGAAATGCTTGTACATATCATGTATAAACTAGTACATAGTGTGTATAATACTTATATATTACATGTAAAACTTTTACATAATATGTATAAAAATTATACATAGTATTTATAATACTTACATAGTGTGTAAAAACTTATACATAATATGTTTAATGCTTGTACATAACATGTATAAATTTATACATAGTGTGTCTATTATTTATAGATAGCGTGTATAAACTTCTACATAATATGCATAATACTTTTATAAACTTATACATAGTGTGTATAATACTTTTATATAGCATGTATAATGATTATATATAGCATATACAATGCTTATATATTGCTTGTAGAAATTTGTACATAGTGTATATAAACTTATTCATAGTATATACTACTTATGAATTATGTATAATACTTTTACATTGAATGTATAAATTTATACATAGTGTCTATAATACTTATATATAGCATTGAATGTAGAGTAAAATGCTTGTATAAACTTATATATAATGTGTATAACTCATATATATAATGTGTGTAATGCTCGATTTAACATGTACATAGTATGTATAATGTTTGACAAAACGTGTATCAACTTATATATAATGTGTACAATGCTTATACATAGCATATATAAACTTGCACATCATATGTATAATTAACTTGCACATAGCATATAAAAATTATATATATATAGCATGTATTAACTTTTACATAGTATGTATAATCCTTTTACGTTACAAGTATAAACATAAACATAATATACATAAATTTATTCATAGTTTGTATAATTCTTATACATAACAGGTATAAACTTATACATAGTCTATATAATACTTGTACATAACGTGTTTATAATGATTGAATAACTTATATATAGTGTATATAATACTTATAAATAATGTGTATAATACTTGTACATTGAAAGTATAAACTTGCACATAGTGTGTATAATGATTGTATAAACTTGTATATAGTAGGTAAAAAGTTTGTACATAGCATCTATAATACTTATATAAACTTGTACATAGTGTGTATAATGCTTGTACATAGTATGTATAAACTTATATATAATTTTTATAATGCTTATATATAGTATTTACAAACATATATATAGTGTGTATAATGCTTGTATATAGCATGTATAAACTTATATATAGTATGTATAAACTTGTACATTACATGTATAGACTTATATATAGTGTGTAATACTTATACATAGCATGTATAAATATGTACATTATGTGCAAAATACTTGTATGTAGCATGTATAAGCTTGTATAATTCAAATATAATTCTTGTATATAGTGTGTCTAATAAATATACATATCATGTATAATGCTTGTACATAACGTGTATAAACTTTCACATAGTCTATAAAAATTATGTATATGGCATTTATAAACTTATACATAGTATATATAAGCCTTATACATAGCATATATAAACTTGCACATAGTATATAAAATTATGTATATAGCATGTATAAACTTATACATGGTGTGTATAATCCTTATATATAGTATGTATAAACTTATGCATTATATGCATAAACTTATTCATAGTTTATATAATCCTTATACATAGCGTGTATAAACTTGTACATAATCTGTATAGTACTTGTACATAGCATGTGTATAATATTTGAATAAACTTGTATATAGTGTGTATAATACTTGTAAATAATGTATATAATGCATATACATATAATTTATAAATTTATATAAAGTGTGTATAATGCTTGTATAAACTTGTAAATAGTATGTATAATGCTTGTACATAACATCTATAATACTTATATAAACTTATACATAGTGTGTATAATACTTGTACATAACATGTACAATCTTATACATAGTTTTTATAATGCTTATATATAATGTTTAAAAATATATACATAGTGTGTATAATTCTTATACATAGCTTGTATAAACTTATAAATATTATGTATTAACTTATACATTTCATGTAAAAATTTATACATAGTATATATAATACTTGAACATAGCATGCACGAACTTGTACATAGCATGTATAAATATGTACATAGTGTGTATGATACATATACATTCCATGTACAAAGTGTGTATAATGCTTATATATAGCGTATATAAACTTATACGTAATGTGTATTATTCTTATTTATAGTGTATAAAATGCTTATACATATCATGTATAAACTTGTACATAGTATTTATAATACTTGTATATTGCATGTAAAATTTATTCATAGTATGTATAACACTTATACATAGTATTTATAATACTTATATATAGTGTGTACAAATTTATTCATAATATGTATAATTCTTGTACATAGCGTGTATAAACTTATACATAGTGTGTGTATTATTTATAGATAGCATGTATAAACTTCTACATTATATGCATAATGCATGTATAAACTTATATGTAGTGTGTATAATACCTTTATATAGCGTGTATAATGCTGGTATATAGCATGTATAATGCTTATATATAGCTTGTATAAACTTGCACACAGTGTATATAAACTTATTCAGAGTGTATAATACTTATGAATAGTGTGTATAATGCTTGTACATAGCATGTATAAATATATACAAAGTATATATAATACTTGTATATAGCATTGAATGTAACGTATAATACTTATATAAACTTATATATAATGTGTATAATTCATGTATACAGTATGTGCAGTACTCATATATAGCATGTACCTTGTGTTTATAATGCTTGTGCATAACATGTATAAAATTATACATAATGTATATAATGATTATACATAGCATGTAAAAATTTATACATAGCATGTATAATGTTTGTATAAAATTATACATAGTGTGTATAATACATGTACATAGTATATATAATACTTGTACAAAGTATGTATAAACTTGCACATATTATGTAAAATATATTTATATAGCATTTATAAACTTCTACATAATATGTATAAGACTCATACATAGCATGTATAAACTTGTACATAGTATGTAAAAATTCTGTATATATCATGTATAAACTTATACATGATGTGTATAATCCTTATACATAGCATGTATAAATTTCTACATAATGTGCATAAACTTGTTCACAATTTATATATTCTTTATACATAGCATGTATAAACTTATACATAGTCTATATAATGCTTGTACATAGCATGTGTATAATGTTTAAATAAATTTATACATAGTGTATATAATGCTTTTAAAAAGTGTGTATAATATTTATACATAGAATGTATTAACTTTTACAAAGTGTGTATAATTCTTATATAAATTTGTACATAGTATACATAATGCTTGTACATAGCATCTATAATACTTGTATAAACTTATACATAATGTGAATAATGCTTGTGCATAATTTTTATAATGCTTATATATAGTGTTTACAAACTTATACATAGTGTGTATAATTTTTGTACATAGCATGTATAAACTTGTTTATGGTGTTTATAAACTTATACATTGCGTATATAAACTTGTAAATGATGTGTACAATACCTTTATATAGCATGTACAAACTTGTATATAGAGTGTAAAATGCTTTTACATAGTATGTATAAACTTGTATAATTCATATATAATACTTGTACATAGCATATATAAACTTATACAAAGTGTGTATAATACTTATATATATCATGTACATAGTGTATAATGCTTATATATAGCGTGTATAAACTTATACATATTTTGTATAATTCTTATTTATAGTGTGTAAAATGCTTGACATGTCATATATAAACTTGTACAAAGCGTGTATAATAATTTTATATTACATATAAAACTTATACATAGTGTGTATAAAACTTGTACATAGTATTTAAAATGCTTATACATAGTGTGTACAAACTTATACATAATATATATAATGCTTGTACAAAGCGCGTATAAACATATACATTGTGTGTGTATTATTTATCGATAGTATGTATAAACTTCTACATAGTATGCATAATGCTGTATAAACTTATATGTAGTATGTATAATACTTTTATATAACATGTATAATGCTTATATATAAGTTGTATAAACTTATACATAGTGTATATAAACTTATTAAGAGTGTATAGTACTTATAAATAGTGTGTATAATGCTTGTACATAGTATGTATAAATATGTATATAGCGTGTACATGGTGTGCAATTCTGGTATATATCGTATACATAGTGTGTATAATGTTTATAAATACTATATATAATGCTTATACTTAGCATGTATAACCTTGTACATAACATATATAATATTTGTATAAATATGTATATAGTGTATATAATACTTGTACATAGCATGTATAATGCTTGTACATAGCGTGTAAAAACTTGCACATATTATATAAACTTGCACATAGTATGTATATTCCTTATTCATAGCATATATAAACTTGCACATAGTATATAAAAAATATGTAAATTGCGTGTATAAATTAATACATGGTATGTATAATCTTATACATAGCATGTATAAACTTGGAAATAATGTACAAAAACTTTTTCATAGTTTGTATAATCCTTATACATAGTATGTATAAACTTGTACGTAGTATGTATAATGCTTGTATATAGCATGTATATAATATTTGAATAAACTTGTACATATTATGTATAATACTTGTAAATAGTGGATATAATACTTGTATAAACTAGTACATAGTGTGTATAATACTTGTACATAAAATCTATAATACTTGTATAAACTTATATATAGAGTGTATAATACTTGTACATAGCATTCACAAACTTATACATAATTTTAATAATACTTAGATATAGTGTTTATAAACATATAAATAGTGTGTATAATACTTGTACATAGCATGTATAAACTTGTATATAGTGTGTATAAACTTATACATTACGTGTATAAACTTAATATAGTGTATATACTACCTATACATAGTATGTACAAACTTGAACATAGTGTGTAAAATGCTTGTACATAGCATGCATAAACTTGTATAATTCATGTATAATGATTGTACATATCATGTATAAACTTTTATAAAGTGTGTAGAATACTTATACATACCAAGTATATAGTGTGTATAATACTTGCATATTGCATGTTTAAACTTATACATAGTGTATATAATTCTTATTTATAGTGTGTAAAATACTTGTATATAGTGTGTACAAACTTGTATATAGTGTGTATAAACTTGTACATAGTGTGTATAATGGTTATATATAGTGTGTATAAACTTGTACATAGTGATTGTACATAACATGTATAAACTTGTATATAGTGTGTACAAACTTATACATAGTATGTATAATACTTATACAAATGATGTACATAGTGTGTATAATCGTTATATATAGTGTGTATAAACTTAAAGAAAGTGTGTATAATTCTTATTTATTGTGTATAAAATGCTTGTACATATCGTGTGTAAACTTGTACATAATGTGTATAATAATAGTATATTGCAAGTAAAACTTATACATAATATGCATAAAACTTGTACATAGTATTTATAATACTTATACATAGTATGTACAAATATATACATAATATATTTAATGCTTATATATAGCGTATATAAACTTGTATATAGTGTATATATTATTTATAGATAGAGTGTATAAACTTCTACATAGTATGCATAATGCTTGTATAAATTTATACATAGTATGTATAATACTTTTATATAGCGTGTATAATACTTGTATATATCATGTATAAAGCTAATATATAACTTGTATAAACTTGTACATAGTGTACATAAACTTATTCAGAGTGTATAATACTTATGAATAATGTGTATAATGCTTGTACATAGTGTATATAGTATTAAACATATTGTAGAATGCTAGTATAAACTTATACATAATTTGTATAATTCATGTATACAATGTATACAATACTCGTATATAACGTGTACATAATATATATAATGCTTGTACATAACGTGTATAAACTTATACAAAATATGTATAATGCTTATATATAGCATATATAAACTTGTATATAACTTGTATAATATTTATATAAATATGTACATAGTGTATATAATACTTGTACATAACATGTACAATTCTTGTATATAGTGTATAAAAATTATGAATATAGTGTTTATAAACTTATACATAGTGTGTATAATCCTAATATATAACGTGTATAAACTTAAAAAAAATGTGTACAAACATGTTCATAATTTACATAATCCTTATACATAGCATATATAAACTTGTACATAGTCTATATAATGCTTGGACACTGCATATGTATAATAATTGAATAAACTTGTACATAATGTGTATAATGCTTGTAAATAGTGTGTATAATTCTTATACATAGAATGTATAAACTTGTATATAGTGTGTATAATGCTTGTATAAACTTGTATATAGTGTATATAATATTTATACATAGCATCTATAATACTTGTATAAAGTTACTTATAGTATGTATAATGCTTGTACATAGCATGTACAAACTTGTACATAGTTTTTATAATACTTATATATAGTATTTATAATTGTATACATAGTATGTATAATACTTATACATAGCATATATAAACTAGTATATAGTATGTATAAACTTATATATTGCGTATATAAACTTGTATATAGTGTGTATCATACTTGTACATAGCATGTAGAAACTTGCACATATTATGTAAAATGCTTATACATAGCGTGTATAAACTTGTATATTTCATGTATAATATTTATACATTACATGTATAAACTTATACATAGTATATATAATACATATACAATCCATATACATAGTGTGAATAATGCTTATATATAGCATGTATAAACTTATTCATGGTGTTTATAATTCTTATTTATAGTATGTAAAATACTTGTACATTGCGTTTATAAACTTGTACGTAATGTGTATAATACATGTATATTACATGTAAAACTTATACATAATGTGTATAAAACTTATACATAGTGTTTAAAATGATTATACATAGTGTGTACAAACTTATACATAATATGTATAATGATTGTATATTGAGTGTATAAACTTGTACATAGTGAGTATATTATTTATTTATAGCATGTATAAACATCTACATAGTATGCAGAATTCTTGTATAAACTTATACGTAATATGTATAATACTTTTATATAGTGTGTATAATGCTGGTATATAACATATAAAATGCTTATATATAGCTTGTATACTTTCATATAGTATATATAAATATATTCAAAGTGTATAATACTTATGAATAGTATATATAATGCTTGTATATAGCGTGTATAAATATATACATAGTATTTATAATACTTGTATATAGCATTGAATATAGAGAGAATGCTCGTATAAACTTGTACATAATGTGTATAAATATTATATATAAATAATGCACGTACAATGTATATGTATAATTTATGTAATGTATAAATTTATACAAGCTATGTACAAAAAATTTACGTACTATGTATATGTTTGTAAATACTATATATAAGTTTGTACATGCTATGTACAAGCATTATACACACTATATTTAAGTTTATACAAGTATTATAGATTATATGTACAAGTTTAAACACACTATATATAAGTTTATAAATTATATGTATATTCATAATACACACTATTTACAAGTATTATACACACAATATATAAGTTTATTCAAACATTATACACAACTATTATACAGACTATGTACAAGTTTATACACGCTATGTATAAGGATTATACAAAATATGAATAAGTTTATACACATTATGTATAAGTTTATACACGCTATGTATAAGAATTATACACACCATGTACAAGTTTATACATGCTATATACATAATTTTATACACTATGTGCAAATTTATATATGTTATGTATAAGGCTTATACATACTATGTATAAGTTTATAAATGCTATATACATAATTTTTATATTCTATGTGAAAGTTTATACATGTTATATATAAGTATTATACATGATATGTATAATTATTAAACACGCTATGTACAAGCATTAAATTTAAATTATACAAGCTTATACACGCTACATATAAATATTTTACACATAATGTATAAGTTTGTACATGCTATGTATATGTATTACACACATTAAATATAAGTTTATATATGTAATGTACAAATTTATACACACTATATACAAGTTTATACATGCTATGTACAAGCATTATACATACTATGTATATGTTTGTAAACACTATATGTAAGCATTATAAAAACTATGTATAAGTTTGTACATGCTATGTATAAGTATTATACACACTATGTATAAGTCTATACTAGTATTATATATGCTATGTACAAGCTTTTTACCTAATATATACAAGTTTATATAATTATTATACACACTATGTATAAGTTTAAATATTCAATGTATAAGTATTATACACATTATTTATAAGCATTATACACACTATATATAAGTTTATTCAATTATTATAAACATGTTATGTACAAGCATTACATAGACTATATATAAGTTTATAAATGCTATGTATAAGGATTAAACAAAATATAAACAAGTTTATGTATATTATGTATAAGTTTATACACATAATATAAGAGGATTATACACACCATGTAGAAGTTTATACATGTTATATACATAATTTTTACATGCTATGTATAAATATTATACACATTATGTATAAGTTTATACACGCTATGTTAAGGATTATACACACCATGTAGAAGTTTATACATGTTATATATGAGCATTATAAAAACTATGTATAAGTTTGTACATATTATGTACAAGTATTATACACACTATGTATAAGTTTATACACATAATATAAAAGTTTATACACACTATATACAAGTTTATATATGCTATGTACAAGCATTATACACACTACGTATATATTTATAAACATTATATTTTATGTACAAATTTGTACATACTATGTACAAGTATTAAACACACAATGTACAAGTTTATACAAGTATTATAGTTGCTATATACAAGTATTATGTATATTATATACAAGTTTATTTAAGAATTATACACACTATGTAAAAGTTTATACATTCTATGTATAAGCATTATACACGCTATTTACAAGCATTATACATACTATGTATAAGTTTATACATACTATATATAAGTATTATACACACTATATACATGGTATATAAAAGTATTATACACACTACGTATAAGTTTATACATACTATGTACAAGCATTATTCATGAATTATACAAGTTTATACACGCTACATACAAGCATTTTACACACTATGTATAAGTTTCTACATGCTATGTACATACTATTATACATAATATGTATAAGTTTATACATGTAATGTATAAGTTTATACACAATATATAAAAGTTTATACATGTTATGTACAAACATTATATACTTTATATATATGTTTTTAAACATTATATATAAGCATTATAAAAACTATGTACAAGTTTGAACATACTATGTACAATCATTATACACAATATGTACAAGTTTATACAAGTATTATAAATGCTATGTACAAGCATTATACAAACTATGTATAAATTTATATAAGTATTATACACACTATGTACAAGTTTATACATTTTATATATAATTATTATACACACTACTTACAAGCATTATACACACTATATACAAGTTTATTCAAATTTTATATATACGCTATGTACAAGCATTATACAGACGATGTACAAGTTTATACATAGTATGTATGAGGATTATACAAATTATGAACAAATTTATGCACATTATGTTCAAATTTATACATGTTATGTATAACAATTATACACACCTTGTACAAGTTTCTACACATTATATGCATAATTTTTATACACTATGTGCAAGTTTATACGTGCTATATATAAGGCTTATATATACTATGTATAAGTTCAAAAATGCTATATACATAAATTTTTTACACTATGTGCAAGTTTATATACGTTATGTACAAGCATTATACATGCTATGTACAAGTATAATACACATTATGTATAAGTTTATAAAAATATTGTATATTTTATATACAAGTTTATACATGCTATGCATAAATATTATACACATTATGTATATGTTTATAAACGTTATGTATAAGTATTATACACAATATATAAGCGCTATATACGAGCATTGTACACACTATATACATAAATTATACGGATTATATATAAGTTTAAATAAGTATTCTACACTACATTCAGTGCTATATATAAGTATTATACACACTATGTATATATTTAAACATGCTATGTACAAGCATTATACAAACTACTCATAAGTATTATACACTATGAATAAGTTTATATGCCCTATGTACAAGTTTATATAAGCTATATTTATGCATTATATATGCTATATACAAGCATTATAAATGTTATATAAAAGTATTATACACATTATATATAAATTTATACAAGTATTATACATACTATGTAGAAGTTTATACACGCTATCTATAAATAATATACACATAATGTGTAAGTTTATAAATGCTATGTATAAGCATTATGCATATTATGTATAAGTTTATACACACTATGTATAAGTTTTATACACACTATGTTCAAATTTTACGTGCAATATATAAATATTATACACACTATGTATAAATTTATATATGATATGTACAAGTAGTTTACACACTATAAAAAAAGAATTATATACACTATGTATAAGTTTATACATGCTATATATAAGGATTAAGCACACTATATACAAAGTATGTATATATATGATACACACTATATACAAGTTTATACTTATTATGTACATGCATTATATATGAATTATACAAGTTTATACATGCTATGTACAAGCATTTTACATACTATGTATAAAGTTTATATATATTATATACATGTATTATACACACTATGTACCAGTTTATACATATAATGTATAAGAATATACACACTATATATAAGTTTATACATACTATATACAAATATTATACACACTATGTATATGTTTGTAAACACTATATATAAACATTATAAAAACTATATACAAGTTTATACCTGCTTTATATAAGCATTATACATACAATATACAAGTTTATACAAGAATTATAAATATTATGAACAAGCATTATACACACTATGTATAAATTTATACAAGTATTATACACACTATGTACAAGTTTATATATTCTATGTACAAGCATTATACACGCTATTTATAAGCATTATACACACTATGTACAAGTTTATTCAAACATTATACACATGATTTGTACAAATATTATACATACTATATACAAGTTTTTACACGCTATGTATAAGGATTATAGAAACTATCAACATATTTATGCACATTATGTAAAAATTTATACACGCTATGTATATGGATTAAACACATCATGTATAAGTTTATACACGCTATATGTATCATTTTTATACACTATGTGCATGTTTATACATGCTATGTATAATGCTTATACATACTATGTATAAGTTTATAAATGATATATACATAATTTTTACACACTATGTGCTAGTTTATACACGCTATGTACATACATTATACATACTATGTATAAGTATTATACATATTATGTATAAGCTTATACAAATATTGTTTATTATATATACAAGTTTATACATGCTATGCATAAGAATTATACACTTTATGTATAACTTTATACATATTATGTACAAGTATTATACACACTATATACACGCTATATACGAGTATTACACATACTGTATACATGAATTATACACATTATATATATTTATACAAGCATTCTACACTACGTTCAATGCAATATACAAGTTTTATACAAACTATGTATATATTTATATACGTTATCTACAAGCATTATACACACTATTCATAAGTATTATATACTCTGAATAAGTTTAAATATACTATTTACAAGTTTATACAAGCTATAAGAAGCATTATGCATGTTATATACAAGCATTATACATGTTATATAACAATATTATACATACTACGTGCAAGTTTATACAAGCATTATGCATAATATGTAGAAGTTTATACATGCTACCAATAAATAAAATATATACTATGTACAAGTTTATACATGCTATGTACAATAATTGTACATATTATGGAACATTTTATACACACTATGTATACGTTTTATACACACTATGTTCAAATTTTACGTGCAATATATAAGTATTATACACACTATGTATAAGTTTATATATGATATGTACAAGTAGTTTACACACTATAAAAAAGAATTATATACACTATGTATAAGTTTATACATGTTATATATAAGGATTAAGCACACTATATACAAAGTATATATATATATGATACACACTATGTACAAGTTTATACTTATTATGTACATGCATTATATATGAATTATACAAGTTTATACATGCTATGTACAAGCATTTTACATACTATGTATAAAGTTTATATATGTTATATACATGTATTATACACACTATGTACCAGTTTATACATATAATGTATAAGAATATACACACTATATATTAGTTTATATATACTATATATAAACATTATACACACTATGTATATATTTGTAAACACTATATATAAGCATTATAAAAATTATATATAAGTTTGTACCTGCTTTATATAAGCATTATACATATTATATACAAGTTTATACAAGAATTATAAATATTATGAACAAGCATTATATACACTATGTATAAATTTATATAAGTATTATACACACTATGTACAAATCTATATATTCTATGTACAAGCATTATACACACTATTTATAAGCTTTATACACACTATGTACAAGTTTATTCAAACATTATACACATGATATGTACAAATATTATACATACTATATATAAGTTTTTACACACTATGTATAAGGACTATAGAAACTATCAACATGTTTATGCACATTATGTAAAAATTTATACACGCTATGTATATGGATTAAACACATCATGTATAAGTTTATACACGCTATATGCATCATTTTTACACACTATGTGCATGTTTATACATGCTATGTATAATGCTTATACATACTATATATAAGTTTATAAACGATATATACATAATTTTTACACATTATGTGCTAATTTATACACGCTATGTACATGCATTATACATGTTATGTATAAGTATTATATATATTATGTATAAGCTTATACAAATATTATTTATTATATATACAAGTTTATATATGCTATGCATAAGAATTATACACTTTATGTATAACTTTATACATATTGT
>JADPUM010000404.1:0-10000 GCA_016618105.1 Dendrobium huoshanense | reverse complement strand
GGAGTTTGTTTTCCTTGAAACAGTCAATGAATGGCTGTCTCCAATCATTTTCGACTTCAATATCTAAACAATGCCACCACGATTCTGAAGCTTGACTAGCTTTACGTCTCTTGGCCACATGATATTCTTCTGGATAATTCTCCATAACGATCTGATGGAGAGGTTGAGGGTCACCTGGAGTTTCATCCTGCTGACTTGAATCTGGAATTCCTTCTGCCCTCGGGAATTGTAATAGAGCGGGCTCCAAGATCCTACGAGTGTAAACTCCAATGAATATAGGACTCTCCTCATTGATGTTCGTCATTTCCTTAGCCAGTTTTGCTAAGCAATCTGCTTTAGCATTCTGTCCTCGAGGAACTCGAGCTATTTCAACATTCGGTATCATCTTTAGAAGCTCGAGGGCTCGCCGGTGGTAATGGGCCAATTCGACTTTACCAACCTTGTAGATACCCAGGACCTGATTTATCACGAGCTGAGAATCACCAAAGATTTGGAGATGTTGGATTCTGACATCGATCGCAATCTCTAGCCCTACTAATAGAGCTTCGTATTCGGCTTCGTTGTTGGTTCGAGGTTCAGTCAAACTGAATGAGAATCTCATTATACCTCCCTCGGGTGCTACGAAAATGAGACCGATGCCGGCTCGGGCTCTTGCAATATTTGGAGGTCGGACATGTCTAATAGATGATGCCCCATCAAAGTACATCTCCCAGAATGGTAGCTTTTCATTTTCCTCGACCTGCATTATTTGCTCATCGGGCAAATCATCGTTGAGTGGAGAGTCTGCTGGGATTGGATGTGCAGCGAGAAAATCTGCCAAGGCTTGTCCTTTCACCGCCTTCTGTGGCATGTATGTGATTTCAAACTGCAATAACAATACTGCCCACCTGGCTAGACGACCTGTCAACGCTGGTCTTGTCATCAAGAACTTCAGCGGATCGATCTTTGATATCAGTGTGATTTTATGGGATAGCATATAGTGGCGGAGTTTCTGAACTGCAAAAATCAGCGCCAAACAATGCTTTTCAATTGGGGAATAACGGCTTTCTGCTCCAATCAACCTTCGACTGATGTAGTAGAGCGCATTTTCTTTGCCTTCTTCATTATTCTGGGCCAATAGTGCTCCGAGGGACTCTTCTAGTGCTGCTGTATACAGTATATGAGAGGCTTCCCCGGAATTGGCGCTGCTAGAATGGGCGGATTAACAATAGGTATTTCTTGATACTATCAAATGCTTCCTGGCATTCTGCGTCCCATTTGAAACGAACATCTTTCTTCATTAGTTTTGAAAATGGCTGGCACCTACCCGATAGATTTGATATGAATCTTCGAATGAAAGCCAGTTGTCCTTGCAACGAGCGAAGCTGTCGAAGGTTCCTTGGTGGTGGCATCTCCGCGATTGCCTTAATTTTGTTGGGGTCGATCTCTATGCCTCGATGACGAACAACATACCCCAGGAATTTGCCGGAGGAGACCCCAAAAGCACATTTGAGAGGATTCATCTTCAGATCAAACTTTCTGATTCTCTCAAATACGATTCTGAGATCTTTTAAGTGATCATTTCGGCCAAGACTTTTGACAACAAGGTCATCTACATAGCACTCGACCTTCTGATGTATCAAATCATCAAATATGTGAGTCATCGCCCGCTGGTAGGTGGCACCAGCGTTCTTCAGGCCAAAGGGCATGACTGTGTAGCAGAAAATCCCGATGGGCGTCCTAAACGATGTATGTTTTTCATCCTCGGGCGCCATCTTGATTTGATTGTATCCTGACGATCCATCCATAAAGGAGAACATGTCGTAGTTGGACGTATTGTCCACCAGGAGTTCGGATACAGGGAGTGGAAAATCATCTTTTGGGCATGCTTTGTTAAGGTCCCGAAAGTCAATACAGACACGAATTTGTCCGTTCTTTTTCTTTACAGGGACAATATTGGCAATCCAATCAGCATATTTTTCTTCTCGGATGAAGCCTGCATCAATAAGCTTTTTTGTTTCAGCAATCACCTGTTCTTCGATCTCCAGTCTCATTCTTCTTGGAGCTTGTTTGACGGGTGTTACATCCGGTTTGATTGCTAATCTGTGAACCGCTACATCAGGGGATAAGCCGGGCATCTCAGCATATGTCCAGGCAAAGCAGTCCCTGAATTCACAGAGAAGTTCTTTTATTCCTTCTATTTGTTCCTCGGGTAGAAGAGAGCTAATGAAGGTTGGGCGAGGATCCTCCTCAGTTCCCAAGTTGACTTCTTTTAGTTCATCCATAGTGGCTGCCTGTCCACCATCTTCAAGCTCTTCTGGTGCAGGTTCGGCTTCTACGGGCTGTTCATCATAATCATCAGCTTCGTATATCTCTTCAGCATCACCATCTTCGGATTCAATTTCCATGCATGTGATTGCGCGACAATCTTTTCCGGAGGAATTTTCTTTTGATGAATCCGATACCTTTATATGCGTCTGTATCCTTCTGCCGTAACGGACGCGGACTCCTCCATACCAGAGGCCCAAACTTGTACGAAGCTGTCTCTTGGTAGTAGGAATATTGACTTGCTTTCGTAGCATTCTCTGAATATTTTTGGTATTGAACCTAGGTAGCCTCGTAGGAAATAACTCTTCGGAGAATCGAGGATCATGCAATCCCAATCATGATTCTCCTCTTCACGAACTCCCGTAGAATATAACACATTCTTTGGAATAGTCCCATTTTTACGGGGAGGCAGATAGAGAGTGGCGAGTTCTTCAACTTTATGCACCTCGCGCGGAATAATTTCTTTGAAATGTTGTAAAGGAACACGCGTGACTACGAGTACACTATCTGAAATTGATAGGCTGTCAATTCTTCTAGAGAACACATTCTGCACCGTGTTCATGTAAATGGAGTCGTAGTCATAATCATCATTTGAAAATTCGACCTGCCTGCTCCATTCATCCATGTTGACTGACACACTTTCCGAGATTTAGCAGGAGTAACATCATCTTCATCTGTGTCACTTCCCAGATGAGGTACATGTTTCTTTTCCTTTCGGAATGGTCGGCGCTTTGGGAAGAGTCGGCACTGCCTTCTTTCTCCCCACCTGCTTTTTCTCACCTTCTCTAGTTCAGGTCGCTTTGTACTCTTTGAATTTGATGCTTTAGCTTCGAGGGAGCTCGAAGACTTTTGCTTCTTTGGCATGAAGTACCGTGCATCTTCATAAACTGTGGCTTCATGAACTGTGAAGGGTTGAATGTCACCAGAGATCCTGAACTCTTCTCCATCTTTGAGATACTTCATACACTGGTGTAGTGTTGACGGGACAATGCCGTATTCATGCAACCAGGGACGACCTAGTAGCGCCTTGAATGAAGTATCCGCATCAATCACATGGAACTTAGCTTCTGTGTGGAGCTCTCCAAATACAAGAGGGAGCATGAATGATCCAAGGTTCTTCTGCCCTTTCTCATTGAAACCATGCACCATCAGCTTATCTGGCCCGAGGTGTTCCACATCAAGGCAGAGGGATCTCAGTGCTTTCAAGCTTATCAGATTCACGGAGGATCCAGGATCGATTAAGATTCGACTGATGATCAGCTTATCGCTCTCTGCAGTAACATACAGAGGACGATTATGGTCTGCAGTTCCGAGCATCATATCCTCTTCGGAGAAAGTAATAAATGGCTCATTACGAGCTTGTAGAACCTCAGTCAAATTACGTTCAGCAAAATACGTCTCGTATCTTTCGGGATCTTTGAGAGCCTGAATCAGAGTCTCCCGAAGGTCTTTAGACATCACCAAAGCATCGTATATGCTGAGCTGTGCTGGAATTTTTCTTAGATGGGATAAGATATTATAATCTATCCCATTTGCTGGAAGTCTTCTTTTTCTTAGGATCTTCAGGGATAATATCATCGTTGACAACTATTTCTCTTTTCTTTATCTTTATTGGAGACCCCTTTCTTCGGTGGAGGCGGTAGTATCTTGCCGCTTCTTAACTGCACTTGAGCAATCTCCTCCGGTTCAGAGTCATCTGATGGAGCATTTTCTTCAGAATCAGCCATTGTTCGCATCTAGGGACTCATCTGTTGATTCAGAATCACCACCCAAGTTTACATGTCCCATCCGAGACGCTATGCTAGGGTCTGATTCGTCTTCCTCTGGAAAATACAAATCCTCCTCCGAACTGTAATCCATTGGCAAGACCATCATACAGGATTCAGAGGGTACTTCTTTCGTACATTCTTCTTCTGTCGAGGTATTCGGCGCCACTGAGATGACCCGACATACTTCTTTTGGAAGAGAATCTTCATCTCTTTCTTCAGCTTTATCTATTTTAAGCTCCGACATGAAGTCAGCAAGCTTGATAGGTCGCCTCACAGTCTGGTAGTACTCATCCAAACTGTTGATAACTCTCTGAGTTACAGTCATTTTCTCCTTGGGCTTCTTCAATTTAGTCTTCTTCTTGGATGATTTCTTCTTTCCAGACTTTGAAGTGCTAGCTTGATTGGAAAACTGTTTTGAAGTAGAAGGTCGTACCTCCGGCAGTGCCTTCAAATCTATCATTGGCTCAATAGGAGACTTCCACTTTACACCTGAAACTCCTTCAAGCTGCTTCAACATTTTTACAGTCTTCTTGGAGATCGCAGTCTCCCACTGTTCTTCTTTAATTGGCTTCTTTTCTTTTCTTCTTTCTTCAACCTAGGGGTACGGAAGAGGACGTGACTACCCGAGCTGATTCCTTTTTAGGGTGAGACAATACATTGTCGGACAATGTGATCTCTCCCTTCTGATATTTTTTTTCAAGCCAATCCTTGAAGATGTAACAATCTTCAATAGGATGACTCAGCACCCGATGATATGGGCAGTAATTTGGGTCACCAGTGTGCTTCGACTCTTCGGGTCTCTTGCATTCAGGCAGTTCTAGACCCGATTTCAACACTTGTCGAAATAATTTGGCGACACTCTCCCTTTTGAATGAATATTCTTTATTCATTTTATCTTTGAGGGATTGGAACGTTCTATCACCAGTTCCTATTGCTTGTCTCTGGCCTCCAGCTTGATAAGTCCGTGGCTTATCATTTCCCCCTAGTATCAACTTTGGCTGGGGGTTGGGGTTGTAGGCCTGTTTGGGCTTTTCTTGATATTGCATCGGCTGCTTGCCCTTGTCTACATTATAAATCACCTGCTTTTCTCTATCAGCTCTGGAGAAGAATGTAGAGTCGGCATCACCCCTTCTAGCACCTGGGGCCTTAGCCTTCTTGGGCTTATCAGAGTGATTTTCTGACCTAGACAAATTCAGCTTTTCAAACTTAGCCACTCTATCGAGCAAGTCTTGAAATGTATTTATCGTAGCCATGCACAGGAAGGGTTGCATCTTATCATCAATGTTGCCCATTAACAACTGTACTGCATGTTCTTCCTCAAGCTGCTGCTCACATTTCATGCTTAAATTTCGCCAGCGAGTGATGTATTTAGTCACTGATTCTTCTCTTTTTCTCTTATCCAGAGCGAGGTCAGCAATCGTGATCTTCTCAGTTGCACTAGCGAATCTCTTCACGAACATATTTTCTAATTCTGTGAAGGTCTTCACAGAATCATTTGGCAGTTCAGCGTACCATTCGAAAGCAGTTGCTGTCAAACTGCTAACGAATTGTCGGAAGAGTAGGGCGTCATTTCCTCCTGTATTCCCACAGGTGGCTTTAAACTGTGCCAGGTGCTGTCTGGGGTTGTTATTACCGTTGAAAGTGTTGAACTTTGGGACCGAATACCCTTTCGGGTATGGTACTTGGTCGTACTCAGCTGGGTACGGACGACCTTTGCCCACCATCTTTTCTGCTTGATCGACGGCTATAATAGCCCTGATCTTTTCTGTGATTATTCCTTCCAACTATGCAGCAGTTACTGGTTCGGAAGTACTTGCAACATTTTGTGGAGTGGGCTGACGGATCACATTATGAGCATCGTGACCACCTTCAGGAATACCTCGTACTCCCGAGACTTGAGGCATCTGAAAATTTGGAGGATCAGGAGGAGGATTGGGAATGGCACCAACAGCAACAGTTCTCTGCATCATCTGCATCATTGCCCCCATCTGAGCCATCATCTCAGTCATTTTCTCATTTAACTGAGAGATTTCTCTATCTTTGGCTCTCATCTGTCGCTTCATATGTCTCTGCATGTCTGCAAGCGTGATATTCTCATCAGCGAAGGGATTCTCCTCGGCTTCTTCTCCTTCTTCTTCTGCTTGGGAGTGACCACCTCGGCCAGTGGTGGACCCAGCTTCACGACGACGGTGATAAACTCGCCTAATCGGGGGTTGTTGATCGTCTTCATCTTCACCCTCATCATAATAGGTTTCCTCATTAACATTGGTGTGTCTCACCATATAGACAACTTCCATGTCCAGAGTATTATTTATTTCTTGAATTTCTTCTTCTAAATTTTCATCTAGAAATTCATCAATGTTTTCTTCCCCTTCGAGGTATTCTTGTATGTTTTCGTCCTCTTCAAGGAATTTCTCTTCTTCAATGTTTTCTACCCCTTCCATATTTTTTTCTTTTTCTAGTATTCGGATCTCCGAGCGGCGCCGCCATTGGATTTCCGGTTCTTGGTTAGGTATGGGGACTTCTTCAACCAGTGGACTGCGGTCGAAGTTAGTCTCTTTCTTTGGAGGGGATGGAGGGCGACGGGATCCCCTGGAGGATTCTCCAAGGTGTCTACCGTTTGGAGGAGTGTCATTATGGGTCCTTTTAGGGGCCCATTTTTGATGTTGTTCGTAGATTTGGGCGGATCTCCGGGAAGCCTCACCAGATGTCACGCCCAGTTCAGTTCCTCTTTCTCTTCTTTCTTTTTCATTTCCTCGAGGCTTTGGCCTCCAGACTTGTTTTCCTTTCCACCGGGACCTTTCAGTGGTGGATCCCTGAACATATGGTTCAGGTGTCACACCCCGATGTTCACCGCGTGAGACATATCTTCTTTCTCTTCTTTCCGCCACAGCAGATAGGCGTTCCCTTGGCGGAGTTCTCCTAGCCTCGATCATCAAAGGCTGTTGGAACTTCTTCTTTTTCAGACCTCTCTCCTTTACAGTCTTCAGGACCCGATAGACCCGGGCTGAGAGAGTTTCAGGTTCCTTTCTCTTTGGAGGAGCTGGGACCTCCTGTCGTTGTTCCCAAAAAGACTTTTTTAGCTCACCAGTGGAGCTATTCCTTTTCACCCATTTTAAATCAGAAAATTTATTTCGGGTAGGAACATTAGCTTCAGGCACTTGGGCTGACAGATTGGAGGGATGGATCGGGAGTTGTTGATGCTGAGCTCGGAGCTCAGCATTCATCTTTCTCCTTTGTCTCCTTGTTGGCTTTCCTCCAGATGGGGAAGCTTCAGCATCATATTTTTCATGCGCAGATAACCCGGTAGACAGAGTGGTGGTGTTTGCAGTCACCACGGAAACTCTCCCACCATTCACAATTCTCTTAGTGGCTGGGACTTCTGATTGTGACAGTCGTTCAAACACAGAAACCCTCCTACGAGGATTTTCAGCAGTAGGTCGTTGTGCCGGCAGATGCACACGACGGGTGGCAGCTTCAGTAGAATGGGGCCTCCTGGCAGACTTTCCAAAATTCATACCATTCACAGGAATGGCGGCATTCATTGCAGCAATCGCCGGGAAGTCCACGCTACCAAACTGGATGGTAGCTCCGGCATTTCCGGTCTCAATAATAGCATTCGCCAGCTGAATCCTGGCTCCTTGTCCCAGTTGGACAGTCATCGGCGTGTTCTGTAGATCCATCTGCATAAATGAAAGGCAAGGGTTAGTAATCAGATTCTGATACATCACCCCGCACTTTCAAAATGCAGAGACTTACACAGAACACAAAAATAAGAGAAAATAACATTAGCAAGCAGTTCAAATAATATAAATCTAAAATACTGCTAAATATGTTATCTCAATGGAAAATTTTTTGAATGATCATTTTAGAAAATTCAGAGTTTTGAACTGTTAAAAGATCATTTTGAAAGACTCAAAATTTTGAGTATGATTTGATATAACTGCTACTATAGCACTGAGACGACTAGCCAAAGATGGAAAGAGAAACCAATCCCCAGCGGAGTCGCCAGAAATCTGTGGGCTCCGAAAATTCGGCCCCGGCCTCCGCTCGCTTTTCTTATTCGGCGAGGGAGTTTTAACGAACTAAGTTCCGGGGTAAATTTTGGAAGGCAGATGGGTTTGTAGATAAGACACTACCCAGAGATTTCGCCCTCTTTTTGTGAGGACTTTATGATCTGAGTTCTGGTTTCCTATAGGCGCAAGCCCCTATAGTTAATTACCCCTCCCGATCACGAGAGAGAACTTTCGATTAAGGCTAGTCGTCGATCAGATACGTATAGAGAATACGTGTATCTGGCATATAGTAGCAACATGGGTTTGGGATTTAGAAATTGGAATTTGAATGTTTGAGATTGGGATATTTGATGGTTTTGGAAGGTTTAATATTTAAAATAGAAATTTTCACCATCTTGCACTTAAAGCGGATGGTGGGGGAATGGATGATAGACCCGATCAAGATCCCATGGTTCCGTCGTCCCGGGCCATCGTGGTCCCTGGTCTACTTAGTCAGAGGAGGTAGTCGACCCAACCTGACAGAAGGATCCTTGTCGGCAGCCATGGGTTGCTTCGTCCAAGGGGACCTTGTAGACCGGGGTTGAATGTTTGCCTAAGGGGACAAATTTGAATCCACCTTAGCTAACAGAGGGCTTTGTGCCCTATCGATCATATCCTATTGATTCATATCTCAAGGATTTAACGCCATTAAGGAGCGTATTGGCTCTGGCCATAACCGCTATCTGTGGTGCCATTTGGCGGCAAAACCACTCGGTTCAGAGGGCCCCGGGTCATAACCGTTTACCTGCAGTGCCATTTGGCGGCGAAACTGCCGGTTAGAGGACACGTACCACGTCCTTACTGGCAAGATATTGTTTGAGAATGGATCCTAGTGATATTTTCGACTAGGCATTTCGCTCTTTGTGAGCTGAAGTAATATTTCATATTTGTCCGCCTCGACAAACTGTTGCGGAGGGCGGATGAAATTTGCTTTAACTGCGTTGATGGATTTATTTCAATTTTAAATATTTTTGGGATTTTGGATTTTGAGATTTTTGTGGAGTTTTTGGATTTTTATGAGTATTTGGGTGGAGCTTTTTGGGTTTTTGGATGGAGCATGGAAGACATTTGGATATTTGAGAGTCATTTGAAATGTTTGTGAACCCCTCCGGTTGAAATAAACATTCAACACGGCCATCATCGGGGTGTTTAGGGGTCATTTCCATTTGATTGAACCTTGTCGACCCTATCGACTTATCGATAGGGGATTGGGTTTCTCGTAGGCTGTGCCTTTTGTTTAGTGAATTCTCTTGATTTTAGGCTTTGAAGGCCTAAAAAGAATCTATTTAGACAAATACACCGGTCGCTACAACCGTGTATTTTTTTAGGTAGTTCGAATCTTGTCGACTTCTATTGATCCGTATAGAAGGATCGGATTCGAACTTGAATTCACTTGTCAACCCGCGCAGCATCCCTAAGCGTCACGTGTGTACCAATAACACGCTCGTCGGGGCCCATGCGGGTTTGGATTATATTTTCCCCCTTTAGTGTACCTATGTGTATACAATTTATAGTGCACGTGCAGGGGGTATTTTTGGAATATTTATAAACGCCTTCTGTCTGCTTGTACGGAGGTTGCAGATCCGGTGGCGTAGCAGCTTTTGAATAGAGTTGTTCGCTGCTTTGTACAGGTAGACCGTCGTGCACTATTTATTGATTTTTGCAGACGGGTTGTAGTGCACTAACTAATCTCCTACCTTAGCTCGTAGGAGATTGCACCTTTCATATTCTTCATATATTTTATGGTAGTCTTTGATCTTTTCAGCACATCTTGCTACTGCTGCATATAAGTAGGTAGATGTCTTCCTTTTTCGTACTGAAATTGACTTCAGGATACTGCATTTACTGAAGTCTTTTTTGCATCTACCC
>JADPUM010000398.1:0-22373 GCA_016618105.1 Dendrobium huoshanense | reverse complement strand
CAAACCTTTGTAATAAATGTAATAAAAATTCCGATTTCTTCACAAACGTACTTACCTTTCTAACTGTCGTACGTAAGGTCATAGTTTTAATAAATATAAACGTTCCAAAAATTTGAGCTTATCACAACTTCATTTTTGACCCTTTAATTAAATCATTAAATATTCTAAAAATACATCATAGAGGCTCATAATCATTCTAAAATTCAGAAAATATTGGTTTAATGCTTAAAACACTTAACAAATCCTTTAAAACACAACAACCACCCTAAAGATGAAGTTTATTGGCTGGACTACTCCGGGCTGCGGGGCTAAGTGTCCTAAGGAGGCTGGTTCCTCGAGCCTGGTGGCACAACGCCACGAATGATTCTAAGGGTGTTAAATCTTAAAATAGATTAATCTTTAATTATTTAACATTTTAAAATCTCTAATTCAATTACATTAATTTGGTTTTATCGGCTGGACTACTCCGGGCTGCGGGGCTAAGTGTCCTAAGGAGGCTGGTTCCTCGAGCCTGGTGGCACAACGCCACGAATCAATTAATGGCAAACTTAAATTAATCAAGCTTTTAAAATCAGTAACTAACTCATTTTTTATATTAATCCACTCTTTTAATTCCAACCAATTTAATAACTTAATCAACCCCGATTGCTACTGGGTAACCCAGGCCTACGAGGCTATTAGCTTAGCCCCAAGGAAGGTGAAATAAACTTCACGGCCTCGGTGTGAAACAAAGGTAGCAATCAATTAACTTTTAAAATATGTTTAATTAAATTCTTAATTCATTAATACTTAAATTTTAAATCTAAATCCCCTTTTAAGCCTTAACAAACCCAGACTTTTAGACAACTTCAATAATAACCCACTTTAGGATCTACCCCAGCCACACGACCTTTCTCACACACTTTAGATGATGTGCTAGGACAACCAACTCTAGATCTAGGTTAGGCCGGTGTTTACTTTACTGCTGTGTGCCGGATTTTTCGTAGTTTTCACTGCATGTTGTGGATGAAATTGCTTTGCTGTGTCTGCTTACTTTTTCTGTACTCTGTGGATGGATTGATGTGTTTTCGACTAGATTACCCTTAGGTTAGGTACGATCTGGATGTTGACACAGTTTTCTGCAGGTGGCCACGCTCATGCAGGGCAATATAAAAAGGGGGCAAATTAAAAATGCATAAATATTATAACTCTTTGCACAGGTGCTTCAGCTGCTAAAGCCCCCAAATCAAAAAGAGCGTGGCCAGTGTGTTTACTTTCTTTTCTGCTCATATACAACTGCTTGGGAATAACTGCTTTTTATATATTAATTGCTTAGGATACCCTGCAGGTGAGTCTAGATTTTTATTTTGATATCAATGTAATTTGTGTAAGTGTCAAGTGTTGTGAAGTTATTTTGAGTTGGGATACATAGATCCAAAGCTTGGATTCCAAAGAGGAAAGGATACCCCTTTGGGGAACACTCCTTTTCCATTTGGAAATCCAAATTTGGATCATACCTCTTCCTTACCCAAAGAGGAAAGAGTGGCCTTCCCCTTAGAGGGAGTGCCCTCTTGTCCATTTGGGTAATCCACTACGAAGATTCCAAGAAGATTGAAGAAAAGGAGTCCAAAGAAGAATGAAATTGAAGATTTGAAGACTTGAAGATTGAGAGTATCCCACTCAAATAACTTGCGTCATTACTAGGTTTAGAATCCGGGTTGTTGTCAGTGGTGCCCGGCCACTTTACTTTCTGTAATATTCTGGTTTGTAATAAGCAAGGCAACTTGCCTATGGACATTTATTAATTAATTCATTTATATTTGATGTGATGATTGATTGCCTTTAGGATTACTTGCTTTTACTAGTTTTTTGGCGATTGCATGCCGCTCTTTGTTTTCGCCTGGATACGTGAGGCTCGTGAGGGTGTGAAAGTTTTATACTCATAATTTAAAAGTCTAAAATTTTAGTGAGTCTAAATAACATAGAAAGATAACGAATCTAGGGAATTAGCCGGGATCGACCCCGGGGTCGCATGCATATTTTTGCATTATTCTTTTCCTTGCTTTTAGACCCTTCCCCGCCTGCGGGTAGAGTCCGGATAGTCTGACCTATGAGGACGAGGTGCCGGACCTGGGGAAGTCCAGTCTTCTAAAAAATTATTTTATAAGCCTGTTTTTAAAAATTTCAAGCATATTTGATTTGAGGTTGTTAACCAGCATGCATTGCATTAGATACAAATTAAAGAGTCAAAATTTTAATTTCATAGTCCTTAGCATTTTAGCACCCAACATAAGTCAAAGGGGCCAATTAGGAGAATCTCTAGATGTCGGCCCCAACTTTCCCCAAACTTTTATTTAACGTCCCTACCACTCTTTCATAAAAGACCGGATTCATCTATTTTAAATCGATTAGGTGGTTAGCTGGCTCCCCAATCCAGGCCGGGGTAAGTCCAGATCTTGCACTGCATTAGTTAGGATCGGACGACTGTGGTCCAGTGTCCAAAATAGATTTAGGATCCGGGGCAGATCTTTGATTATAAGACCCCAAACTTCGGGAATCTAATCCCAAATTTCTAATAAAATGCTCAACTCTAATTAAATATCATTTCAATCCAAAACATAAAGCCCAACACTTAGATTAAGTTGGGACACTTCCGGATGGTTCTGGAATCTCAAAGTGTCCCCTACCTCTCATCCTTTAACTCCGTTAATAACTGCTCAATTTTGATCCATTCCCTTTTGATTTTCCAATAATTCTATTCATACTTTGATATCACTCCTAGAAACTCTAAACAAAATTCTGCCATTATTTTAATCGGAGAGTTTTCGTAGGAGATTTTATCTCCCTACGATGTAATTAACTACGAGGGCTTGCGCTCGTAGGAGATTTAGAACCACACACACCCCTGATTTTAAAAAATCATTTTTAAACTTCAATTGGATTTCTTTGGAAAAGTTAAATATGATCGTCGTTATTCGCATTAGAAGAATTATCATCGAATGATATTTTTCCCTTCGGGGAGATACATCCTTCTTCGATAAGGCTTTGGATGTGAACCGATGATCACACTTCTTGAATATTGTAATTGGATACTTCAGTTGAACTCATTTTGACCCTTCGGGGCCATATAAAGTTCTCTTTAGCATCCGATCATAATATTCAAGATGAGTTATATAATTCTAAGTCTGAACACCGTTATGAAAGTTTATTTTCGTCCTTCGGGGTGATATACTCTTTCTAACGAGTCGATTCGACCTTAGAATTAGAACTCAACCTTAATCTTAAAATCCCCAAAGAAAACTAATATTTTTCAAAACATGTTTTCAAAATTCCACCAACAAAAAAATGGCACGCCCGGTGGGACAAATCTCTCTCTCCATCTTTAATAATGGCAAAATTTTGTTTCATCGGTAGTCTTAACTACCTTTCTTCCGTTGGTCCCTTTGCCCATTTCTTCCTTGGGTTAGTGTGGCCAACATCTAAAATAATAACAAATATTAAAAGAGAGGTTTTACCTCTAAATTTGATTTTATTTAGACTTCTGTTCTGATTTTGACCTTCTGCCCCAGCATAGCCTGTGAGGCGACAGTGTCAAATCAGATCTCTGGATATCCTTTTTTAATTTTATGGATTTATGGTCGATAAATTTTTCATTCAACATATAAATCCTTAAAATTGAAAAGCATTCAAAATTTTTGATTTCATTCCAAACTTGCTAGTTTTAACCCCCTCATTCCTCCTTTGACTTCTAAGGGTGGGGAGGGTTAAACTATCTTTTACTTGGGCTTTCTCACAATTCCATAAGCCTTCGGGCAAGGGGAAACTCTGTCCGTTGTGTTTTGGAATTTGTAAGAGAACCCGTTTCAAATTTTCAAAATTTCTTCAAAGATTTTCTTAAACTCCAAGTTGACATATGTTACCCCATACGATTTCCTTGTGGGCTAATATATGTCATACTTTCAAAAAAATAATAATAAATACTTTCTACTACTCTTTTCAAAAAAAATCTAATTTCAATCATTTTCTTTAACTTTCAGAAAATTTCAAATGGCTGGCCAACTGATTTTCTCCTTTGACCGAGAGTTGAATTCGACTGTTAATGACCAAGGGAGCACTGTTATCTTTTGGAATGGGATTTAGTACTCTAGAGCTCTCTATGGATGGACACCAATTGTGAGCTTGGATGCCAGTAAGGAAACTCCCCCAGTAGTTGAGTTAATTGTGGGATCTGCACCCACCTTGCCAGTAGTCAGTGATGATCAGGAACAGCCTGAACCAGTTGTTGAGCCTTCCACTGAAATTAAGTCTGTCTTTGAAGAAGGGTCTAGTTCTGGACTTAGATTCACCACTAAGAATCAGAAGAAGAATTATTTGAGGAGACTTAGGAAGAAAATCTCTAAGGCTAAGAGAGTCCTACCTTTTAAGACCTTGGCCCAAGTAGAACCTGAGGCTGTTGAGGAACTACCTATTCCTGCTTCCTCTCCCCTCCTAAAGGGAAGTCGCTTTTACCCCTGGCTTCAGCTCAAGGGGAGGAGAGGATAGCTAGGATAGCCCGTTCTCCACCATGCCCGGTCGACTACTCGACCAAGAAGACTCAGAAAGAAAAACACCTTCAAAAGACAAGAACTTTGAGAAATATAATTCACACCTGCGCTGCACAGACCGGACAGACTAAAGAGGATATGTGAAACAGTTAAAGGGAGTGATCTCACATCGCTTCCAAAAAGAAGTATTGAAGGAAGAAGCATCTGAAGCAAAGAATTTAACCCCTCAATTCGTTAGGAAGAATAAGAAGTATGCTAGACAGCCTGCTACTTCGGTGCTGGTTGATGGATATCACTGGGTGCCACGCCCTCTGTCCTCTCAAACAGAGGGTATTGTGTTGACTGGGTCCGAGAGAGGCCGCCAATTTACTGGTAGACCCCCGGTACCCCCACATAAACCTGTGAGATTGGCCTCAGTGATTGTCAAACCAAAGGGGGTTGAAGTTCAAAAGTCTGTGGATCTTAAAGGAAAAAGACCTAAATCTCCTGAAAGGAGATATGTGCCAAAGAGAACTAAGTTGGAGAATCTGCCACCACCTCCTAGAACTTCTAAGTTCATTCTGCAGCTCCAACGAGTTTCAATCAACCCTACTCCGAGTTCAGTTGAATTGATGGATGTTCAGGCTAGTACTCCAGTTGTTACAGTTGATAGTCCTACCACGGCCAGTTTAACCCCGGATCCAATAGTTACCGTTCCTGCTACCCAGTTGATGATCCCCAAAGTCCGAGTGTCATTCCTAGGCCCCTTAGTCAGGTGTCTGAGGACCTTACCTTACCGGATGTGGGAACTATCACTTTACAAGCTCCTACTTCCCCTGAGGAATATGTCCCTCTCCCTGTAGAGGATGCCACTCTTCTGACTACCAGCTTTGGGATAGTCGAAGAGGAGAGAGTTGACCAGGATTTAGAGATGGAAGATGAGCCAGATACAAAGTCTCAACCAGATCCTAATCCAAAACTTACAGAAATCATTGCCCTTATGGATTCTGAAGAGTTGTTTGATATGGCTGAGTATAAAGGATACTTACCCCTCGACCCTAAATCAATTGGGGATAGACCGGTCGAGGAGGTAGTTCAAGAAATAAGAAACATCTTGTTGAACAAAGAAGGAATGGCTTCTTTTGACCCTGATATGGATGATCTCCTTGGAAATGAAGATGATTATGTTGGAGGCATTCATGTGGTTGAGACTAGAGGGTCTAATAAAGAAGCTGAGCCCAGCAGACGCCGATTTGTTAAAGATGATGATCCGCATGCTGTTGAGTCAGAATCAGATGAGTCTGTGAAAGATAAGGATGAAGAACATATAAAACTTGGAGACTCAGCTTGCTACCATGATGTCACAAGTTAGAGAAATGCAAGAAAAGTTGGACAAATCACAGCAAGAGTCTTTTGTGATTCACCAATCAGCTCGAGAGCTCACAGAAAAGGCCAAAAGGGCAGAGCTTAAATCCAGACCTCTCGAGTCACCACCTGCGACTCTCCCTTGTCCAGTAGAGACACCTCCAGTTCACCCTACAGTTTCCACCATTCCTCCGATCCCACCCAGAAGGATATCAAGCAGTTAATTGAGGACCAGGTAAGGGAGGCCTTAGCCCATGCTCAAGGAACTGTGTCTATTGCAAAGGGTAGACCCTACCCCGAGGAATATGACCTAGTTCCTTATCCAAAGGGCTTTGTGCCACCAACTTTTAAAGTTTTCACCGGAATTGAAAATCCGAGACAGCATCTGGCCCACTTCCGAGCAAGCTGTTGCAATGCAGGAGGGTCAGATGCTCTACTATTTCGCCAATTTGTAAGTAGTCTATCTGGCATTGCTTTTGAATGGTACGCCGATCTGCCCAACGGTTCAGTAAGAACCTTTAGCGACCTAGAAAACCTCTTTCTTAAGAGATTTTCTGGAGCGCAACAACGCACCACCGTGGGCGATCTCGTGGTTGAAAAGCAAAAGCCGGGAGAGTCTCTAGTTGAGTACATCTTGAGGTGGCGAAACCTCTCGATGAAGTGTGAACCCCAGTTGCAAGAACAACATGCTGTGGAGATTCTGTTGAAGAATATCCACGGTCCTGTTGCTTTTCTCCTGAAGGGTTTCACTATTAAAACTTTTGAGAAACTTCTTAATAAGGCTAGCAATTTGCAGGAAGAGGCTCCTAGGATGCCATTCTTACGAGAGCAGTCTGAAGAAAGGAAGGGTCCAAAACTGGTGAAGACATTTGAAAAGAAAGCTGTGGTCTCAGCAGTAGATAAAGGAAAGAGGCCAATGGTTAGTCAGCCTAGCACTCCACTTCCACCACAGCCGCCTCAGAAGCAGCCCTTTCAGATAGTTCCTCAATATACTAGAGATCCCTCTTTCATCCCTTTTAGAGAGAGATTGGCAAAACCTTATCCATTTAAAAGGGAGTCAGTTAAGAAGATCTTCAGGAGTCTGTTAAAGAAACCGGATTTCCAGTTGCCAGAGGCTAGAGGCCTGAGGATGAGAGCAAGAAAGATGATCCCAAGTACTGCCCCTACCACAGGATGCTTAGTCACCCTCTTGAGGACTGCGTTGTGTTCAAAGATTGGCTTGAGAGGAACTACACCCAAGGTAACATCATAATACCTAAGGAATACTTGGTCGATCCAGAAAAGGCTTCAATTAAGACCATTTCAGGTAATCCTCTTAACTCTTCTTGTTTTGTTGAAGATGGTTGGGACATTGCTTTGTCCCGGGCACTTAAAAAGTCGATTAACAAGTCTTTTCATCTTTCTCAACAGCTGACTACGATAGCCCAGGCCCCGGTGTGGAAGGTTGACCTGGACGCTTCGCAGAAGGATGTTGAGCCACTTCCCTCTCCAGTAGTCTTAGGAACTACTGAGAAAAATGTGAAAAAAGAAAAATCTGATTTTGTAGAGAGGAAGTGTGTAGATGAGAGATGTATTAGAATGGCGGATGGCGGTGTTAAAACCCTTTCCCCTCTTTTGTTATCTGACTTTTACTTTGCCCCATCAAAGGCGAAGGGTCAAAAGATGAATAAAAAACATCCTTCTACTTCTGTCTTGATGATTAACCATGAATCTCAAATGCAAATTGATGACTCTCCTGCTTTGAATCAAACTCCTAATGAACAAATATTGAGGCTAATCAAACCAACCTCACTGAATCGACTATTCAAGAAGAGGTCGAATTTGAAGCTTTATCAGAAAGTGATTTCCCTCAAATTAATTTCCAAGGAAATCCTATCTTGATAGAACTTTCAGATTCTGACTCGCTTTCAGAAAATGATGATCCGACACCTATGGTGTGTGTAGACACTGCTCTAGTTTGCCCGCCCGAAGACATCGAGCAGGTGCAACTCCGTGGCGGTAAAGTCTTACCCCTAGGATGCCCCCTCAGGATAAAGGCAAGCAACCTTCATTCGAAATTTTAAGTCCGGATTCCCCTCAACAACCAGAATCTCCTTTAATTCCTCCGGGTTTCGAGTCTGTCGTTCCTAAGGTTGATTATAATGTTCTAGCCCACCTTAGGAAGTTGCCAGCAAAATTAAGTATTTATGACGCCCTCCTTCTTTCCAAAGAAATGAGGGAGTCTTTAATTAAAGCACTTCTCGATCCCGAGATTTGCTTAACACAGTTGGCTGCAACTTCAGAAGGTGAGGCTCTCTACTTCAAAGAGGTTCCTGGGGTTACCTTTTCAGACGAAGATTTACTCTTGAGAACTGCTGACCACAATCGTCCCCTCTACATTACTGTAGATGTGGGAAATTTAAGTTATCAAGAGTCCTTGTTGATCCGGGTGCATCGGTCAACGTGATGAACATAAAGACCCTTGCTTATCTCAGAGTTGATACTAGCAAGCTTTCAACCGACAGGTTGGTGCTTCGTGGGTTCAACGAGAAGGGCGAGAGAGCTTTAGGTTCGATCACTCTACTCCTAGAAATAGGAGGTTTAAAAACTGAAGCTAAATTTCATATAATTGATTCGACTACGTCCTTTAACGCACTTCTAGGTAGACCTTGGATTCACGAATATAGAATGGTTCCATCTACCCTACACCAATGCATTAAGTATCAACGAGATGGCATTGAACATGTGATTAAGGGTGATTTGCAACCATTCTCAATTCAAGAAATTGGGATCTACGAAGATGCTGCATATTTCGTACCAAAAGGGTCCTCGTCCCGTTCTAAATTAGAGATCAAATTTGAGGAGAAAATGGTTGAACAAAAATTCAACCAAAAGAAAGAAAAAGATAAGAATATCAATCAAGAAATGATTCAATCGAGTAGTGAAGACGACTCTGATATTGTTGTCCTTAGACCTCCAAGCACATTACCTCAAAGAGGTGGAGGATGGCTTTAAGGGCACGAGGTCGAGGCCGCGCTTCATTAGAAAGGAGAGCAGCACCCGTATATATTGATTTGGAATCAGATTCCGATAGTGAACTAGAAAGTCAAGGTGCTGCCCTCTCTCTCGATTATCAAAGCATAAATACTCCTCCAAAATTTGATCTCACCTTAGACCAGGACAGTGACCCTGAGGTAGATATTTCAAAAGTTAAAAGTGACGAGCCTGAATTAACAATGTATGAAAAGCTCACTAGAAGGATTGAGGCCCTTTCTCTGACCCCACTGTCGGCAGGCAGGGTTGTAGGGTTAGAAGTCAAAGTGGCCCCCAACTTGGATGGTGAAGTTAAGAAAGTCCAGAAATTCTTTCCTGGCTCCTCCTCCGCAAGGGACGAAGGTGATGTAACCCTTGAGGAGGCAGATTTTAATGAATTAATGGAATTACCTTTCGGCTACTTCCCTGTTTGTGTAAAAAATACTTTTTCTAAAGGTTCTGTACCATACCGATGGACTAAGGGTCAAGCTAGATACCACGAGAACATTTGGCGAACAAAATAAATAAAAATCCAACAAGTGGTATTGGCTTTGGGACCGTTAGTTCATTTGATGATGATGAGTATTGCCTAATGATAACTTACCATCTTGATTCTCCAAATGTCCCTACAGATCCTCCTTGTCCTCTGGATGGACTCTGTTTGGAGACTTTAGACGATCCCGATGATCTTCAAGTTCGGGATGCACCCCCTGAATTTGAAGAGGAAATTAAGTCGACAGTCGATGAGTTAAGAGAAATTAACTTGGGAAACGATGATGACCCCCGTCCGATTTTTATAAGTACTCTGTTAAGCGAGGGTGAAACTCAAGACTTAATCCAGTTGTTATTCGAGTTTAGGGACTGCTTTGCCTGGACATATGACGAAATGCCAGGTTTGCCTGCTGAGGTAGCAGTTCACAAACTTGGGGTTCGGCATGATGCCATCCCTGTTAAACAAGCTCCTCGACGCATGCGCTTAGAGATTGAGCAACAAGTCGTTTCTGAAGTTAAGAAATTGGCGGAGGCCGGATTCATTCGAGAGGAACAATACCCCTCTTGGGTGGCCAGCGTCGTGCCAGTTCGGAAGAAAAATGGTCAGATTCGGATTTGTGTCGACTATAGGGATCTGAATAAGGCATGCCCTAAGGATGAGTTCCCTTTACCAATACCAGAACTCATGGTGGACATTGCCTCCTCACATGCTATTTTCTCCTTCATGGATGGCTCGTCGGGTTATAACCAAATCAAGATGGCCCCTGAAGATGAGAGAAATACGGCGTTCAGAACCCCTATTGGAATCTTTTGTTATAAGGTAATGCCATTCGGCCTAAAGAATGCCGGAGCAACCTACCAACGGGCCATGACCCGTATCTTTGACGACTTAATTCATAATCAAGTTGAGTGTTATATTGATGATTTAGTTGTCAAGAGCAAGGTTAAAGAGGCTCACCTGCATGACTTAAGAGTTGTTTTCGAACGGTTGCGCCGCTACGATTTGAAAATGAACCCCTTGAAGTGCGCCTTCGGCGTCGCTTCGGGAAAATTCTTAGGATTCGTAGTGAGGCACCGCGGAATCGAGATAGATCCTGCTAAAATTGAAGCCATCTTAGATATGCCATCCCCTAAGAGCCTTACTCAGTTAAGGTCTCTACAAGGTAGATTGGCATATATAAGGAGGTTTATTTCTAATCTTTCCGGGAGATGTCAACCCTTTTCTGTCCTTGCGAAAAAGGATACTAAATTCGTATGGGGCGAGAAGTGTCAAAATGCTTTTGATGATATCAAACAATACCTGTCTAACCCGCCAGTCTTGGCAGCTCCGATTCCCGGAAAGCCATTAATCCTCTACACCGCAGCTCTAGATGAGTCTTTAGGTGCTCTGTTGGCTCAAGTTAACGACGAGGGAAAAGAGAATGCTCTCTACTACCTTAGTCGAAGACTCCTTCCTACTGAAATTCGATACCCGTCAATTGAGAAGCATTGTCTTGCTCTGGTTTTTGCAGCTCAGAAACTAAGGCATTACATGCTTTCTCACTCAATTAGTTTGATTTCAAAAGTTAATCCTTTGCAATATCTTATGACCCGACCTACTTTGTCAGGACGTCTAGCTCGTTGGTCTATGATATTGTTGCAATTTGAGATTACTTTCACTCCCCTTCGTGCTGTGAAAGGACAGGCTGTCGCCGATTTTCTGGCAGCACACCCGCTGCCAGCAGATTCTCCTCTGAACGATGACTTACCCGACGAACAAATCATGAGTTTGGGGGAATCTGGCGAGGCCATCTGGGAATTATATTTTGATGGGGCAGCATCCTCTCGTAGGATTGCGACCCAACAATCTGTAATTCCTGGAAAGGCTGGAGTCGGTTTAATTTTTATTACACCAGAAAAAGGAATGATGCATTTTTCCTACCACTTATCGGAGCCTTGCACAAACAACGAAGCTGAATACGAAGCTCTGATAACTGGTTTGGAACTTGCAATTCTAATGGAGATTAAAGAGATTAAGATCTTTGGAGATTCCCAACTAGTTATTAACCAAGTCGCCGGAACTTATAAAGTCTTGAATCCGAATCTCCTAAAATATCACCAGTACACGCTTCACTTGTTGGAACAAATTCCCATTGCTACTTTGTATAGGGTTCCCCGTGGAAGCAATTCTGCGGCGGATGCCTTAGCAAAACTTGCAAAGGAATTTGCATGTCCTGAGGAGGATTCCATCCCTATAGAGATACAGGGTCGTAATACCCTTTCTCTTATAGACTTGGAACATATTAGTAAGACTCCCCTTCAGATCCTTTCTGCCTCTTCGACGACTGACGAAGAAGGCGATTGGAGACGACCCTTAGTCGATTACCTTAAAGAAGGGAAGCTTCCCCAGGATAAATCACTCTCCAACCAGATTAAGAAACGTGCCCTATCATATGCACTAGTTAACGATCTGTTGTACCGTCGGTCCTTTGATCACATGTGGCTGCGCTGTTTGAACAAGCGAGAAGCCCAGAAAATTGTTAATGAAGTTCATTCAGGACTGTGCGGTGCTCATCAATCGGGTCCAAAAATGAAATTAAAGATTAAAAGACTTGGATACTACTGGCCTACAATGATTGACGATTGCATGAATACTGCAAAGCACTGTCATCAATGTCAGGTCCATGGTGTGGTTTTACATCAGCCGCCTAATGTGTTACACCCTACGATAGCCTCGTGGCCCTTTGAAAGTTGGGGCACGGATATCATTGGGCCGATTGACCCTCCCTCCGCGAGAGGTCATCGTTTCATATTAGCTGCAACTGATTACTTTTCAAAATGGGCGGAAGCAATTCCCCTACGAAACGTAACATCACACCATGTCTTAAAATTCTTTCGTGACCATATTGTATATCGATTCGGCGTACCCGCAGAATCATATCCGATAATGGGTCCGCATTCAAGTCTACAAAAATCAATAGTTTTCGTAAGGCGCCATAATATTGATTGGAGATATTCGACGATCTATTACCCTCGGGCGAATGGATTGGCCGAGGCCTTCAACAAAACCTTGGTGCAAATTGTCAAAAAGACCCTTGATGATAACAAACGGCAGTGGGATGAGCGGTTGGTGGAAGCTCTGTGGGCTTATCGTACCACTTATAGAACCCCGACCCAATCCACCCCGTTTGCACTAGTGTATGGATCTGAGGCTGTTCTACCTTGGAAATACAAATCCCTTCGCTTAGAATTGCAGTTCAGAATCAAATTACCAATGAACAAAATGCAAGACTACGATTGGAAGAACTCGAAGGCCTTGAAGAGCGACGTCTCCAAGCTCAACAAAGTTTAGAGTTGTATAAATCCCGTATGGTTCAAGCCCATGATAAGTTAGTGCGACCTAGGACCTTCCAAGCGGGAGACTTGGTTTTGGTCCTTCGGAGGCCTATCTTGGCCCATCGGAAGTTGGGAGGCAAATTTGAACCTACATGGGAAGGACCCTTCGTTATAGAGACTGTCTACGAAGGAGGCTCGTATCAGTTAGTAGATTGTAAAGGGAACCACCCAATGCTACCTGTTAATGGGCGTTTCCTTAAGAAATACTATGCTTGATGTAGCTCATTTTATCAATCAATAAAACTTTCTTTTCTTGATTTATAGCTTGATTCTACCTTTTTTTTTAAGTTAAGTTTTTAACGCTCTTCGCCCTTTTCCTTAAGGTTAGGTCCTTCCTTCCCTTAGGATTAGACCCGCTAGTGGTGGAGTACGCCCTCTGTGGCACCACCCTGGCATTTCACCCGGAGATTAGTGGTGGAGTACGCCCTTCGTGGCACCATCCTGATTCCCATTCGCTAGTGATGGAGTACGCCCTTCGTGGCACCATCCTAGTTTGCCAGTTATTTGCCTATTTGGAGTAAGTCTTCTATCAGCATCCTATAGGCCTAAGGTTGGGTGATGCCCTTCCTTAGACCCAAGGCTAGGTATTCCCTACCTTGGTTTCCAGTTGATCCGTCTACTAGGAGTAAGTCTTCTATCAGCATCCTGTAGACCTAAGGTTGGGTGATGCCCTTCCTTAGACCCAAAGCTAGGTATTCCCTACTTTGGTTTCCAGTTAATTTGCCTATTTGGAGTAAGTCTTCTATCAGCATCCTATAGGCCTAAGGTTGGGTGATGCCCTTCCTTAGACCCAAGGCTAGGTATTCCCTACCTTGGTTTCCAGTTGATCCGTCTACTAGGAGTAAGTCTTCTATCAGCATCCTGTAGACCTAAGGTTGGGTGATGCCCTTCCTTAGACCCAAAGTTAGGTATTCCCTACTTTGGTTTCCAGTTAATTTGCCTATTGGAGTAAGTCTTCTATCAGCATCCTATAGGCCTAAGGTTGGGTGATGCCCTTCCTTAGACCCAAGGCTAGGTATTCCCTACCTTGGTTTCCAGTTGATCCGTCTACTAGGAGTAAGTCTTCTATCAGCATCCTGTAGACCTAAGGTTGGGTGATGCCCTTCCTTAGACCCAAAGCTAGGTATTCCCTACTTTGGTTTCCAGTTGACCCGCCTATTTGGAGTAAGTCTTCTATCAGCATCCTATAGGCCTAAGGTTGGGTGATGCCCTTCCTTAGACCCAAGGCTAGGTATTCCCTACCTTGGTTTCTCTAGTTTTCTTGTCTACTTGGAGTAAGTCTTCTATCAGCATCCTGTAGACCTAAGGTTGGGTGATGCCCTCCCTTAGACCCAAGGCTAGGTATTCCCTACCTTGGTTTTACCAGTTTTTCTTATCCAATAGGTGTAAGCCTTCCATTAGCATCCTATAGGCTTGAGGTTGGGAGATGATCTTCCTTCTATTCTCAAAATTCTACTTCCATTCGGTCAACGCCAATGTGTGCAGTAGAAGTTCCTTCTACCACACACATTGGGGGTCCATTTGTTGACCTCATTTTTGTATGAGGTCACTAAGACCCATCCAGAATCCAGATTTAATCCTAGACCCTAGGATCCACTCTAGACTTTAGGATCTTTCATAGAACTAGACTTTAGAGCCTATTCTAGAGCCTAGGATCCCTTTAAATCCTAGATCTTAGGATCACTCCAACTTCAAATCAACCTCCACCTTTGATCAACCTCAATTTTAAATCAATTCCTATACTTAATCCACTCCAATTTCAATTTGATTCCTACCTATGACCAATTTGAATCTCAAACTCCATCCAATTCAAATCCAAATTAATTCAAACTTCAAATCAAATCCAAACCCAGAGTTTAAACTCAAATTCAAACCCTTAAGGCCCTGTCCTAAACACCCTTTTCAGAGATTTTTCAAACATTTCAAAACCCAGTCAACTGGCCTCTGATTCAGGGTCTATCACTTGCAAAGTGATGAGACATGTCTCTAAAGGCTACCCTCCAATTTTGAGCTCATTCTGAGGGCTCTAACCCCAGAATCTCAATTAAAATTCAAAGGTTGTAAAACCTTCAAATATTTACAGCCTATGCCACTGAGCATAACCCTTTTGAGATTTTGACCTTGGAACCCTTATCCAAGCCTCCAATCACTTCCAGACCTTTGAATTTAACCCATTGAGCAGTAAACTGCATTTTCCAGACCCTTTTGACCTTAGTTGACCAATAGGTCAAAATTGACCAAAACACCCTTATGGGGCTCAAATAGGGATTTCAAACCAAATGAGCTCCAAATGGGATGCAACCACCTTTAACAAATTTCAAATGCCATTTCAAAACTTTTGAACCTATTTCCAACCCTTGAGTCAACCTGGTTGACCAAGTCAACTGGTTTGACCCAAGGGGCCCTTTAAGGGTCCAAACATGTGTTTTGACCCAAATGACCTCTCTAAGTCACCTAACCACTTCCATTAACCTTAAAATATCATTTCAAACCTGTTGAGCCCAAACCCAGACCCTGGGTCAACCTGGTTGACCAAGTCAACCCAGGTTGACCAAACAGGCCCTTAGGGGCTCAAATGGGGATTTTGGTCAATTTGACCTCCCCAGACCTAAGAACCACCCTCAATGGTCTTAAAATATCTTTTCAAATTTGTCCAGCCCAGATTCACCCATTGGGTCAGCCTGGTTGACCCAGTCAACTTAGGTTGACCCATTAGCTCTTAGAGGGTCTAAATGGGTTAAATCAACTCATCTGAGCTCTTCAACCCCTATTACCTATTCAAATCAATTCTTGGTTAAGGATCAAGTGTCACTTGACATTTGGTCAACTTGACTCAACTTGAGTTGACCAAGTCAACCCTCAATTCTTAGTGACATTGGCTCCCATTTTCCCTACCCTTGACTTTTGACTTTTGACTCTTAATCAAACTATCCTAAATGACCTTTTACCTCTCCAAATGCCACATCACTAACTTTGACCTAGTTGACTGGTCAAACCAAGTCAACAAAGCCCTAAATCCCCCCTTGAATTGGTCAAACCTCCTATTTAACTTCAAGGAGTGTGAGATTAGGCTTGGAAGCTCTCCCATTGGCTGCTCCTACTTCCCCTCATGCCACATCACCAGCCTTGACCTATTGACTGGTCAACCTGGTCAAACTCAAGCCTAAACCCCTTCTAGAAGGCTTTATCACATGCTAAACCCTTTTCCTTGATTTAAGCTGCTTTAGGCCGACCCCTTTATGCCCTAAAGCTCACTTGGAGCTCTCCTAACCAAGCTCAGGGCCTAGTTTAGCCATAAGTGGCAATGCCTCCTCTCACTCATCCCAAGTCCACCCAATAGGAGCAAGGCTTGTCCAGCCCTTTCCGTAGCCTTCCAGCTTTCCCAGGGAGAGGTGGCATCATCTGGAGAGCCCCTGCATCAATCCTAGCCGTCCAATCTAGCCCAGCTCGTTTGAATAGGGAGAAAGGCACCTTTTGAGGTGGATTGATCAAGGCAGCTTCTCTCACCAACCCTAGCCTCCCAGACCGAGCTCTCAGTTCGTTTCGAACCTCCAGAGCTTCCTCTACCTCCCCACTACAAAGTCCAAGTGGTTGCACGTCACCGGCGGCGAGTTCTCCGGCGAAACCACCACCTAGACCGTCCCAAGCTTCTAGCAGTCGATCCAGACGTGTTCGAGCTCGGATTTCTGCTGGGGATCTTCACTTGGACAATCTACAAGCTCATCAATCCAGAACTTTCGAAGATCTAACGGTATAACTCCCTAAAACCTTAGATCTAGGTCACACTAGTTAGATTTAAATAGCTTCACGCTTTTAGGGTTTTAGCTAAAACTAGTTATTCCCCACGATTTCTGTTCATACCCTTAATCTACGTTTAAAATTTCAAGCGAAATGGTCGATCCGATCGAGAGAACGAAGCGAAATATGTTTTCTAGGGCGTCACTCAAGGTCTCCGGCGAGTGTACGTTTTCTGGACCGTTGATCGTTCGATCAACGGTCCAGATCGAGCCCTTCCGCGGTCTGATCCGACCGCGCAATCGATCTGTCGTTCGATCAGCCGTCCGGCTCGATCCTGGCCGTCCATTCAAAACCGCGGGACGAACTCTCTGCGGTTGGATCTTGGTCAAATCGGGTCAGACGGCGGGATCTAATCCCCGCCGTTGAACGATCCAGGCATTCGATCGAACGGCCCGCACCGCTCGCTGACGTGGTTAAGTGAAACCGCGTCCCGCGGTTTGCAGCCGACGCGTGGATGACCGCCGCCTTCCACGTGGCATCCCGCCGTCGCCGCGTTTTGGCTGGTCGAATCAGAGCGTGCCATTTGTCCCACTAACAGCCGCCGAACCTAATTAAATGAGTTTAATTTAAAATTAAACCTATTTAATTACAGAAACTTTGAAAATTAATTAAAAATTATTTATAAATCCAAAAATTATTTTAAAAATATCAAAATTTTCAGAATTTTAATATCTTTCAAATAAAATTAAAAGTTTTTCTCTAAAATATTTAAAATATTTTAAATGATTAAAAATACTCAAAACTTGATATTTTAATTAATATTTACTTAAGATAAATCAAATTAATTTTAATAATTTAAAAATATTTTATTTTGGAATTATTTCAGAGCATGGAGGGTATTCCAAAATAAAATTCACTATACAAACTATAATATATTTTAAATATTTGAGTTTTCCTTTAGATAATTTAGACTATTTAATTAAATATCTAATTTATATTTTATTATTAAGTTAAATATTTTGAGTAATCAAAGTTCTAATTCCAAAAATATTTTAAATAAATCTGAGAGTCTCTCAAGTCTTTAAAATGTTATTTCAAAAATATTTTGTTAATTATTTTAAACTTATGAATATATATATATAAGTACGTTGATATTTATTTACTTAAAAAAAAAAAGGTACTTTGAAATTATATATATATTTTAGACCCTTTAAATTCTTGAGAGATTTATTGAAGTTCTAAACTTAGATCAAGCCCATGTGAATGGAATTAATAGGGATGATTAGTGGATAATCATTCTTTGATTATTCACTAATTTTGTCTTAATTATGTTAATTAGTTAATTGCATGCTTAAGGTGCACACACCACCTAGTCTAGGTTCTCCTAGATCTAAGGACTTGTTTGCTTGCCACTTGTATATGCATGCCATGATTATTCAAAGGGTTAGAGGAACTTTGATTTGAACCTATTCAAAACTAGTGACATAATTAGGGACAATAATTAAGGACCTATGTATAGAAAACTTAGAAAAATTTCAATAATTAGGATTCACTTCCCCTTGAGTTGAAACTTTGAACATTTGAACTTAGTGACATCCTCAGCCCCTAGAGAAATTTTCACTGATTTTTGAGGTCATTAGGTCCCCTAATTAATTTTCTAAGTCTTAAACCCTTAATTAAGCCTTTAAAACTTCTAAAAATTGTAATAAATTCAATTTAAATCCAAAAATTACATATAAACCCTCAAACTGACCAGAATTCAGTCCTTAATCTATGATAATTAAAAGCCCCTTGATTTGACAGCAATTTAAACCCTAATTTAATTTTAAATGAAAACCAATATTTAATTAAGATAATTAATTAATAATAATATAAAAATCCAAAAATCTCCCAAACACTTGGGGATCCCTCCTTAGGTTGTTCCTGACCTTTGGAGGTGTTTTCAAGAGATTGGGAACTTGTTTGGAGCAAAACCACAAAAGAGACCCTCTAATTAAGAAATTCCTAAAATTCATTAAAATGCCCAAACTTCGATAATTCATAACTAATTCAAATAAAATCCAAATCACCCAAACTCACTTGCATTCAACTCCTAATAAGCTCTAGTATTTATTAAAAATATTAAATTCCAGAAATTTGCAATATTTTAAAAAGTCAACAAATCGGTCAACTCTAAGTCAAAACTAGTTCAAAACTTCAAACCTTTGTAATAAAATGTAGAAAAATCCGATTTCAACGTACTTACCTTCTAACTGATCGTAGTAAGGTCTAGTATTTTAATAAAATATAAGCGTTCCAGAATTTGAGCTTAATCAAAAATTCAATTTTTGACCCTTTAATTAAATCATTAAAATATTCTAAAAATTCATAAGAGCTCATAATCATTCTAAAATTCAGAAAATATTGGTTTAATGCTTAAAACACTTAACAAATCCTTTAAAACACAACAACCACCCTAAAGTTGAAGTTTATTGGCTGGACTACTCCGGGCTGCGGGGCTAAGTGTCCTAAGGAGGCTGGTTCCTCGAGCCTGGTGGCACAACGCCACGAATGGATTCTAAGGGGTGTTAAATCTTAAAATAGATTAATCTTTAACTATTTAACATTTTAAAAATCTTTAATTTAATTACATTAATTTGGTTTATCGGCTGGACTACTCCGGGCTGCGGGGCTAAGTGTCCTAAGGAGGCTGGTTCCTCGAGCCTGGTGGCACAACGCCACGAATCAATTAATGGCAAACTTAAATTAATCAAGCTTTTAAAATCAGTAACTAACTCATTTTAATATTAATCCACTCTTTTAATTCCAACCAATTTAAATAACTTAATCAAACCCGATTGCTACTGGGTAACCCAGGCCTACGAGGCTATTAGCTTAGCCCCAAGGAAGGTGAAATAAACTTCACGGCCTCGGTGTGAAACAAAGGTAGCAATCAATTAACTTCTAAAATATGTTTAATTAAAATTCTTAATTCATTAATACTTAAATTTTAATCTAAATCCCCTTTTAAGCCTTAACAAACCCAGACTTTTAGACAACTTCAATTAATAACCCACTTTAGGATCTACCCCAGCCACACGACCTTTCTCACACACTTTAGATGATGTGCTAGGACAACCAACTCTAGATCTAGGTTAGGCCGGTGTTTACTTTACTGCTGTGTGCCGGATTTTTCGTAGTTTTCACTGCATGTTGTGGATGAAATTGCTTTGCTGTGTCTGCTTACTTTTTCTGTACTCTGTGGATGGATTGATGTGTTTGGCGACTAGATTACCCTTAGGTTAGGTACGATCTGGATGTTGACACAGTTTTCTGCAGGTGGCCACGCTCATGCAGGGCAATATAAAAAGGGGGCAAATTAAAAATGCATAAATATTATAAACTCTTTGCACAGGTGCTTCAGCTGCTAAAGCCCCCAAATAAAAAGAGCGTGGCTAGTGTGTTTACTTTCTTTTCTGCTCATATACAACTGCTTGGGAATAACTGCTTTTTATATATTAATTGCTTAGGATAACCCTGCAGGTGAGTCTAGATTTTTATTTTGATATCAATGTAATTTGTGTAAGTGTCAAGTGTTGTGAAAGTTTATTTTGAGTTGGGATACATAGATCCAAAGCTTGGATTCCAAAGAGGAAAGGATACCCCTTTGGGGAACACTCCTTTTCCATTTGGAGATCCAAATTTGGATCACCTCTTCCTTACCCAAAGAGGAAAGAGTGGCCTTCCCCTTAGAGGGAAGTGCCCTCTTATCCATTTGGGTAATCCACTACGAAGATTCCAAGAAGATTGAAGAAAAGGAGTCCAAAGAAGAATGGAATTGAAGATTTGAAGACTTGAAGATTGAGAGTATCCCACTCAGAATAACTTGCGTCATTACTAGGTTTAGAATCCGGGTTGTTGTCAGTGGCGCCCGGCCACTTTACTTTCTGTAATATTCTGATTTGTAATAAGCAAGGCAACTTTGCCTATGGACATTTATTAATTAATTCATTTATATCTGATGTGTTGAAATGATTGCCTTTAGGATTACTTGCTTTTACTAGTTTTTTGGCGATTGCATGCCGCTCTTTGTTTTCGCCTGGATACGTGAGACTCGTGAGGGTGTGAAACTTTTCTACTCATAATTCTAAAAGTCTAAAATTTTAGTGAGTCTAAATAACGTAGAAAGATAACGAATCTAGGGAATTAGCCGGGGATCGACCCCGGGGTCGCATGCATATTTTTGCATTCTTCTTTTCTTGCTTTAGACCCTTCCCCGCCTGCGGGTAGAGTCCGGATAGTCTGACCTATGAGGACGAGGTGCCGGACCTGGGGAAGTCCAGTCTTCTAAAAAATTATTTTATAAGCCTGTTTTTAAAAAAATTTCAAGCATATTTGATTTGAGGTTGTTAACCAGCATGCATTGCATTAGATACAAATTAAAGAGTCAAAATTTTAATCTCATAGTCCTTAGCATTTTAGCACCCAACATAAGTCCATGGGGCCAATTAGGAGAATCTCTAGATGTCGGCCCCAACTTTCCAAAACTTTAATTATAACGTCCCTACCACTCTTCCATAAAAGACCGGATTCATGTATTTTAAATCGATTAGGTGGTTAGCTGGCTCCCCAATCCAGGCCGGGGTAAGTCCAGACCATGCACTGCATTAGTTAGGATCGGACGACTGTGGTCCAGTGTCCAAAATAGATCTAGGATCCGGGGCAGATCTTTGATTATAAGACCCCAAACATTCGGGAATCTAATCCCAAATTTCTAATAAAATGCTCAACTCTAATTAAATATTATTTCAAGTCCAAAACATAAAGCCCAACACTTAGATTAAGTTGGGACACTTCCGGATGGTTCTGGAATCTCAAAGTGTCCCCTACCTCTCATCCTTTAACTCCGTTAATAACTGCTCAATTTTGATCCATTCCCTTTTGATTTTCTAATAATTCTATTCATACTTTGATATCACTCCTAGAAACTCTAAACAAAATTCTGCCATTATTTTAATCGAGAGTTTTCGTAGGAGATTTTATCTCCCTACGATATAATTAACTACGAGGGCTTGCGCTCGTAGGAGATTTAGAACCCCACACACACCTGATTTTAAAGAAAACTCAATTTCTAAAACTTCATTAGATTTCTTTGGGAAAAGTTAAATAATGATCATCGTGCTCGCATTAGAAAAATTATCGCAGAATGGTGTCATTTCCCTTTGGGGAGATACATCCTTCTTCGATAAGGCTTTGGATGCGAATGCGATGATCATGTCTCTTGAATATTGTAATTGGGTACTTAGTTGATCTATATTTTGTCCCCTCGGGGCCATATAAAGTTCTTCTTAGAACCCGATCATAGTATTCAAGATGAGTTTACATAATTCTAAGTCTGAACACCGTTATGAAAGCTTATTTTCGTCCTTCGGGGTGATATACTCTTTCTAACGAGTTGATTCGACCTTAGAATTGGAACTCAACCTTAATCTTAAAATCCCCAAAGAAAACTAATATTTTTCAAAACATGTTTTCAAAATTCCACCAACAATGCTCAATTCTAATTAAAGCTTCATTTCAATCCTAAAACATAAAGCCCAACACTTAGATTAAGTTGGGACACTTCCGGATGGTTTGGGAATCTCAAGGTGTCCCCTACCTCTCCTCCTTTAACTCCGTTAATAACTGCTCAATTTTGATCCATTCCCTGTTGAATTTCCAAAAATTCACTTCCTTTTTGATATCACTCCTAGAAAATTTAATAAAATTTTGCCACTATTTTAATCGAGAGTTTTCGTAGGAGATTTTATCTCCCTATGATGTAATTAACTACGAGGGCTTGCGCTCGTAGGAGATTTAGAACCACGCACACCTGATTTTAAAAATTAATTTTTCAAAACACAATTGGAT